>JAVVLW010001690.1:0-22000 GCA_034401795.1 Chaetoderma sp. LZ-2023a
GAGTCAGTAATTCACAGCGCTCGAGCTGCCCGAAACATTATGTGACAGTCATCCGTGGCAGTGACTTCGTCTGCCAGGGAGTCTGCTTGTTGAATGGCATTATTGCATTCCCTGCGTAGTTTGGTGCGGTCTTCACACATTGTCCCCTTAGATAGATGCGCAGCCGGAACGCTGTCTGCTCTGCTGATAGTTTTACTCGTGCAGGTTCATCAGAAAAACGTATTTCGGTAGTCTTTTTAGAACTCTATCTGCTATCTGCTCCTCGATGACCTTTTGTATGACTTTGGTTGTCAGTGTCGCTGATGAGCTTGCATAGGTTGCAGGTGACTCTACCCTCATGCCTGGCGTAGCGTTTATACATTAGGTGGGGGTTTGCCTCTGTTTTGCATAGCATGAAGTCCATTTGGTTGAAAACTGCTCTTCCAGCCTAAGAACCTTTTTGGGCTTTGCGATCACCAATGTGGCCTGTCCATGTTGACGTATGTTTTATTATTTATATTCCAGTAAATATACAGTTAGACCCAGGACAAATTGCAACAGCCTTCATTTTTCCTTTTGTGAGATCACCATTTTAAAATTGGATGAAACTCCAATACCGGAAATGGTTTAATTTGAATAAATCAAATATGGCCGCCACGGAAACATTTGGAGTCCCAAGTCTCCCATACGCTTGGTTTTAGATAGTATGAATGTTAAAACATACTACAAATTCGTAGTAATCAAAATGGTCATCTACCCTATAGGATAAATCTAGCTCCAATTAGCCTACTAGCTAGTACGTCTAGACCAGACTTATTTAGTCTACTAGCATGCTAGCCGCGACTTACAGCATAGTCTAAACTTGACTTCTAGCCTAACTTACTATCCCAGTCTATGGGCCTTGGCTAACATACTAGACTGACTACTGGCCTAACCTACTAGCCTGCCTATTGGTCTAGCCTACTAGCCTGCCTATTAGCATGGCCAACTTATCCTACCTACTGACATAGCCTACTAGCCTGCTTTCTGGCCTAGCCTGCCTACTAGCCTAGCCTAGCCTACCAGTAGTGCCTAGTGGTTAGCAAAGCGTACTGCAGTTAATCTAGACAATTGGGGTGGCCAGGATAGCCTGTTAGGTCAGTGAGGATAGCCTACCAGGCTCGGTTATAGTGTTAGTGCAGATAGACCAGCCTGCTAGGGGTGTTAGGTGACTAGGATGGCTAGGCTAGCCTCCTCGAATAGATAAGTTAACCATATAATGGTAGGCTGAAAGAGAACATTAACTCTTGGTTCAGCCCCCCACCCCCGGTGTTGGGTGAGTTTGGGTCAAAAGGCGAAGGCGGTGAATGTGTAGACTTGTTCTGACACCCCCATCAAGCGAGCGATCTATAGTTTAGTACACTCCGAGCCGAGCCAATCCTCCCTAATAGGTCAGGCTAGGCTAGGATTGGGAGCTCGGCTAGGATAGGAGTGTAGGCTAGGCTAGCATATTTGGCCGGTAGGCAAGGCTAGCCTAGTATAATATACTAGCCTAGTAGGCGAGGCTTGTGTGCTAAGATGATATTCTCGGGTAGGCTAATATATGTTATGCTAGACTAAGCTAGTGGGCTATGCGGATAGGTCAGGCTAGGAAAGCATGCGCATGCACTCACAACTAGAGCTGTGCGATATACCGATCTCATATCGTAAACCGGTTCAATATGGTGACGGTTTGCAAACCGCCGTTATCATGCTCAAACCGAAAACCCGAGTTTAATTAGTCTCTGCAATTCTGCACAACAACTAACTTAAACTCGAATATATTCAATTATGGCGTTAGACAGATGCTTCTAGGTATGTTGATGTATATAATTTAGTGGTGGCAATTACTTTTCGGTTTTGCAAATACTGATTAATCTTTTATTTACGTTTAAATATTGCTGCTAAATCGACCTCTGCTGTGGTCTTGAGAACTGTCAATTACCCTATTTGCAGACCTACTGATGTCTATTTTTGAAAAGTTACCGCTGAAATTGTTAACTAGATAACGAAACCAGACATTACAGCTGTAAAATTTCAAAAATAATCATCCTTAGTCTGAAAATTGAACGTTTCCATGAGAAAATTATAATTCTATTAACCAAATTTGTCCATTTAAGTGGTAAACTTTCAAAAATAGTCTTCTCTTGGCCTGCAAATGGACATTCAAAAAGTAAATATTTTAATTTTAACATCCCCGTTATTTTCTATTCCCACTAAATTGCTTATGATTAATGCCATTCTGCCTCTAAACTTTCCAAAAATTTGAAACCAATGTGACGGTAGGATGCTGCTATTTCTTGCAGCACAAATTCTCATTCAAATTATTTCCTAAATATTTCATCATACGTGGTAATATTTATAAAAACGTAAATGAACGACTCTGTCGGTCTTTCGTATTCAGTGTTAACATAATCTAAATGGGTATAAATATTTTCGTTCTTTAATTCGTGAGCACATGATAGACGCTTGTTGGGTGTGTAATGAATGAGTCTCATACTGTGTGAATCATTCATTAATAATAATTCCTTATAAAACACATGGTTACCTATATCTAAGACTAATTGTTCCGACCTTCTGCTAATATAACAGCAGGTAGTCCACTTCGCGAGTTCCAAGGGATTTTTAAATTGTCACAATTCAGATACACAATACATGTTTATTGGCGTGTGTTTTTGAGCGAGGAGTTGTCACCACAAAGCTAAGTAGCGCACCTCATGTTTAAAGAAGTCTTTAAAGCTAAGATCACAAGTTAACGACCACCCTGACCAGAGGTGTCAGTTCGCATTATATACCGATAATAAGCTTATTTCAATAGAATATGCTATAACCACACACGCCAACCGTGTAACGGGACAAAATCATCATTACCGGGATGTCTAACCAATGTAAATGATACAACTAGATGACCGCTTGTCATCAGGAAGTTAAAATGAGGGTAATTCACCTTTCCAGGGTATGCACCCATCATATGACGTCATAATCATCTACGTGATGCGTAGAATGACATCATAATGGATGACGTCATGAATGATGTCGATAAGTACGTCACGAACGCATATTTGAAGACGGTCTATGCGTTGTTGTACACATTGTATGCCTTTACTATTTAATAAATATTCTGTTGAATATTTTGAAACTAATTTGACTGAGCGCTGTTGCTGCCATAGGCAGCAACAGCACCCAGTCAAAGTAGTTACAAAATATTCAACAACTTCCCTGTATAGTTTTCAGGAAATTGATAGCTATGGCATTTGGGGATCGATCAATCCCAACACGGAGAGGTGTGCCTGGAGCTTAACTAGTGATGGGCGGGGCATAGCTAAAATGGAAAGGTCCATTGACTGGAGGTTGTTGCTGTCTGTGACACCAACAGTTTTCAACAAGCAGTCTAAAAATAATAAATAGCTCATTATTTAACTGATTTACAACAATTAAGGTATATATCTCGTTGTTTGACTCAATGACTCGTGATGATTAAACAAACGATAAATCGCGTGCATTAGAGTTAACTGATTGTAAATGGAACACATGTAGTTGTTAGTCCGTAAGAAGCTAGATTTTAAGAATTACAGGAATAATCAGAAATGAATGCTATATACCTTAAGTCATGAGCGTATATTTTGGGTCAAGAGTTCCCGACAACAGACATACTCGCTACATGTTTATCGAAAATAATTACATAGGGCTACAATAATTGTACCCACTCATCCTTAGCCCCACCTCACCCACCCGATAAATTCGATATACGGTTCAAACTGGTTTGAAAATTGACATCGTCACCAGTTTGACACCGCGCAGCTTTACACACATCCCCACCACACCCACCACACCCTCCCCCACCCCGCCCCCACATCTTAAATACGTTCCAGTCAATGTATGAATCATTTGAATCAAATTTCAAATCAGTCTTAAGGTCTTTTACGCCTTAAATCTAATTTTGCGTTAATTTTAATATGTATTTTAGGCCTGCGCTAAATATGTAGGCCTACTAAGATCGATAACCACGACTTTCCACGGCCGCGAGTTGCTGTTGTTGTTGTTGTTGTTGTTGTTGTTGTTGTTGCTGTTGTTGTTGTTGTTGTTGTTGTCGTTTCTGTGGTTATTTCGATGACGACCAGAAGTTCATTCATAGGCCCTGGTCTCATAAATTTAAATAATATTTGATACCCGTTAGCAACCGTTTCCGATTCCACTAGTCATCTAGTCAGAAGAGCATTATACTTTGAGTCATATACTCGAGTTTCACAAGACAAAGTGGGCGTTGCTAAATTAGTCTCTGCAATTCTGCGCAACAACTAACTAAAACACGAATATATTCAATTAAGGTGTTAGACAGATGCTGCTAGCAATGTTGATGTGTATAATTTAGTGGTGGCAATTCAAAATTAAAGCTGCAAGTACAATTACTATTTGATTATTTTTTATAATTGTTCGACGTACGGCTTTGCAGGGTTAATGTGACATTGCCTCTTTAAGTTGCCTACATTTATTTCGTAATTTAGTGTGTATACTATTGGAAAATCGTTCCCAAATGATGCAATGAGCATGCACGGCAGATTGGATGACAACGGCATGAGCTTGTATACGGCATATTCGTGTATTGTTCAATATACGGTTGGGCATGTCTTGAGATGGATGATTTGGCATTATCATATTGACTGTCTTGTTCAGGTTGATGTTTATCACCCTTTTCTTAGACCAGCAATGGACCAATATATCCTCATGTTCAATTGTTCATAAATGTATTAATGTTGACTTACTTGTGAGAAGTGAGCTGTAGATTAGATACGCATTGAAGTCACATCGTTCTGCCACGGCTCCAGAGACAATGGTCGCGGCTGTTGCTGCAAACACGAACTGGAAGAAGAACATCGAATAGTCGTCGTCTTTTAACCAGGAGTGCGCAAAATTCCAGTAACCAATGAAGCCATTTGCCCCGTATCCATCACTTTCTTCACGCCTACCGTATGCGAAAGCATAACCAAATATCCAGTAGCAGACTCCGCCAATGACTGGATGTGACAAACAAAATAGAGAGATTTTAAAACATGAATCGGTAATTTAGAGCTCGGATATTTGAACATAATTAGTACTTGCCGGTTTTATCCATTCCAGCTTCAAAAGTCTTATGTTGACAATTGAACGGATATTTTCAAAATATTCAACATATTTCTTATACGCTAATTTAGTATGAGAGTCAGATAACCGGTATTTTAGAATTAACATTTTCAGAGTATCCATCTATCAATCTGACGTCATAATCAGCTAAGTGGCGTGTAAGATGACGTCATAATCATTACGCAATAAATTATTTTATTTGGCCCGTCTTTAACTCTTAATAGTCCGACACGCTGTACGATTTCTATGTCTCTACTATTTAATAAACACGCTGTTGAATATTTTGAAACTAATTTGAATGGACGCTGTTGCTGCATAGGCAGCAACAGCACCCAGTCAAATTAGTTTCAAAATATTCAATAGCTTACCTGCATAGTTTTCTGGAAATTGATAGTCAGGGAGTTCAGAGATCGATCGATTTCAACACGAGCGTGGTGTGGGTGGAGCTTAGCTAGAGATGGGCAGAGCATAGCTAAAATGGAACGGTCCATTGACTGAATTGGAATCGAATGTACAATTTTAGACGATCATTCGCCTATGATATTGCATATTTAAAAACAAATTTTACGTGGCCGCTCAAAGATATAACCTTCATAATATATTTACATCATACACCTATTTGTTCATGTGCCACTAGCCACCAGTGTCATCCTTTACATATGGCAGCTAATTCTTAGACTGCTGGAGGTGCAACCCAGAGGACTTTTAGTTGTGTATTCCTAGCGACTCGCCACTAGTGTAAGTCGGTATTTTGTGTCTGTCTGTCTGTCGGTCGACTGGTTGGTTGGTCGGTCGGTCGGACGGTATGTAAAATCTTTGACTCTCCAGCTGGAGAAGCGTTACATTGAGAAACAAAACCAATGCAAAATAGTAAAAAATAGTACTACTCACAAGTGTCCAGAAGATTCTTAATCAGAATGTTTGTTGTATTCTTGCTCCGTACAGACCCGGCTTCCAGGAAGGCGAACCCGCATTGCATAACTGAAGGACAAACAGACTGGATAATATACAGCAACATCATTACTCACGGCCTGTCTGTACGCGTGCCTACCTGCCTGCCTGCCTTCATGAGTGCACGCGTGTCTGTCTGTCTGTCTGTCTGTACGCCCGTCCGTCCATCCGTCCGTTTTTCGTCTGTCCGTTCGTTCGTTCGTACGTTCATTCGGTTGTCTGCATGTCTGCCCGCCCGCTTGCCTGCATGCCTGCCTGCCTGCCTGCCTGCCTGCCTGCCTGCCTGCCAGCCCGCCAGCCCGCCCGCCCGTCTGCCTGCCTGCCTGCCTGCCTGCTAGCCCGCCAGCCTGTCTGTCTGCCTGTCTGTCCAGGACTAACATTTCCACAGCTCTTATTCTCTACCAACGGTTAATCTTACCCATTTTAATGTACTTCTGTGAAATATGGAGGCATTACTATCTCAAGGGACTCAATCGGCATGGCTTTAAACTTACTTGTGACACCATGCCAGCGGGGCGTGTTTCTATTAAATTTGGTAAATACCTCCTTGGCACTAATAGAAAAGCTACAAACGATGCTGTTCGTGGCGAACTAAGCCAGCACGCTCTCCTGACAATTTGTTTGACGCGTGCTATTAAATACTGTTTCAGGCTGTGCGCACTAGATATAACATCCATAGTTCAACAGGCATACTCAGAATCTTTCTCTAGCGCTTCAACCATTAGTCCCTTTATATTAATGTACGCTGTGTTAATATTGTCTCGGCCCATATTTGGAATAGTCAGGATTCCCGTTTCCCTAGTTCTGACGCAAAAATATTGGCGTATTCAATCCAGTCTAGATATGTAAATCATTGGTTAGCCAATCGTCACAGTTGTGATTCAAAATTGCGTTCATACGCGCGATTCAAATCAGATTTTAAACTTGAAAATTACGTGATTAGTACCCACAACTTTGTACAACGCTAAGAATTCACCAAGCTTAGAATTAGTGCGCATAGCCTTCAAATTGAATTGGGCAGGCACCACAGGCCAATAAAACCAATTGAGCGGAGGATCTGTGAAATTTGCAAAACTGGCAGTATTGAAGATGAAAAACATTTTTTTCTCTACTACCAGTCCTATGATATTGACAGGCAGTTCTTATTTAATACTCTAGATACATTCACCAAATTCTCGTCTCTGAATGAGGACGATAAGTCTTATTTTCTAATATCCTATAGCGATGTTGACGTAGAAATCTCCAATTACATATCAAATTCTGACGAGAAATATCTCTCAAAACGGTCTTCTACCAGCCATATAAATTGATAGAGTAGCCTACTAATTAACTTACATCCTACTTATGCCTCTATGACTGTGAATCCATTCAACTGACGCACTGATACCACTGACTATAGCCGACTACTCTACAGTTATACACATGATGTTCAGACTAGCTGGTCACGTCACCATGTGTTCAACTTGTTGGGTTAACATCTATGGATGATTTATGCCATACAGTTGAAAGCACTCAGAGACAACCAAAAAGGTCCCTTATATTGTTGTAAATAACCATTTAATATAAGTTTTTAGATAATATAAATATAAATGTATATATAACGTAATCTTAATATTAATTTAATTTTAGTTTAATCCTTTTAATGTTATTTTAAGCATTGCCATTGTGTCGTTTTTAAGTGTTTGTTTTAGTGTGCTATATGCGTAGACCATAATGTTTGGTATTTTATCGCAATAAATTGCTTGATTGATTGATAGATTGATTGATTGTTAACGGTCTTGACGTCATAAGTGTTGATGCATTCTGAAAATGACGTTTTAAGTGGGGGATGTATTCTGAAAATGGGCAATATTAAGGTTAAGATAAAATCTCTCTCTCTCTCTCTCTCTCTCTCTCTCTCTCTCTCTCTCTCTCTCTCTTGTCGCCGACGTCTAAGGGGTAATAAATTCGTCACACCCGTGTTTTGACAGGGTACAGGCTGTTACAACACACGCAAACAAATTTATTTTTTATATGTAAAATAAAATAGGTTTTATGTACCCCCAGCAAAACACTGATAGTAGGCCTATTTGTCTTATTACGACTCTTCAAATAAGTTTTGCCAACTATTGCATATTTTCACGGATTTGATATGAAAGATGGCCAGCCCCGTGGTATCGCTGTTAGTGAACCCTTGTGTCTTTTGATGTATGCACTCTGTCGGTCTCCTTGGCTCATAATGGCAGGTATGTATTAGTTATAAAGTCAGCGCGTATTCATTGTCCCTGGAACTATTCCGCTCTCAAATGCCTAGTCATACACCCATGTAATGGATAGATCCGATCTGTCACTCAAATATATGACATCATAATAAATTACTTCACTTTCATATAGGCTGACGTCACGATCAAATGCGCAATGAATGACGTATCTAGATCCATCAATCATGAACATTGAATAGTCAATCAATTATTTGAATTGTATGTCTACTATTTAATAAACATTCTGTTATATATTTTAACTACTTTTACTGGGCAACAACACCCACTCAAATTAGGTTAAAAATTGGAAATTGGTGAAGTATACTACTTCCCACTACATCGTCAAATATGATTTGCCTAAGTACTTGAGCTTGACATAGTGTATTTCCATCAATGATATATATATATTTGACGATGTAGTGGAAAGTAGTATACTTCACCAATTTCCAATTTTTAACCTAATTTGAGTGGGTGTTGTTGCCCAGCCACTGCGAGCGTCATACGTTCCTTTATATTGTTTCTCGTCTTTAGTGGTTCTAGATTATGTGCGTTGATGTCTGAAAACACTTAGCAAGTTAAGGTTATGCCTTGCCTTCATGTTTGACCTTTTGTTCATTGTCATCTCTAGCCACATGCCAAATGGCAAACATGACTGGTCTGCCAGTCATAGATTGTTAGGGAGTCCATTACGTATATATAACTCTTTGTTATTGAGCATGCTACTGGTCCCTATTCAGAACTCCAGAAGCTATTTCCCATATTTGGCATTGCTCTATATCTGCAAACATGGCAACATCATTCACATGAATGCTTTGAATACATCCCAATCATGCATTCTCAATGCATGGAGATATATAAAGAGCATCTCGAGCAAATGCAGGAAAGTCGAAACTAAGTCAGAGTTTAGCCATTTGACTATGAGCACCTGACAATGTCTCAAATGATTGAACCATGAATAATACCTATCTAACTCATTGTATGCAAGTTTAATTTCCTGTTTAGAGTGCGCAAATGGGTTTGTCAGGATTTTTATTTTTAAGTGGTGCAGATATATGTAGCGCATCAGTCAATCATTGCTGAACATTTCTGCGAGTGAGTACATCGTCCATAAGCATACTTCTTTGTAATATTTCCACTTAGCACTTGATCAACAGACCCCTCTGCGATGACATGGGCTGCCTGCGACCAGAAGCTAGGACATTCATGCCCCATTGAATCGCGTGTTGATTGCCGATATGAATGACATGTGTGTATGAAAATGTCAAAACGTCAAAACGTCAGAAATGGATGAATCACCCCAAATTTCTCTGGATTCTCATTCTTTAATTGTAAAATAAGAATATTCACTGGTTGATCTCCATGAAGCTGAATGAAGGACATCGGGTTCTTTTCTGCTGCATCAGCCATCCTACACACCACCTCATGAATGACGGACATGTGAGGAGGTCCTAGAAAACTATAAACACAATAAGCTTTACTTAGAACTACACACGTGACACATATTTTCCTGTTGTATCAAGGCATGCCAAACAATGAACAATTCCTCTCTGGCGGGTCTGTTGTGTTCTTTAAAAATATAGCCGCTTCTGTCTCTGTATGCTGCACCACGTCTATCAGTCTTGAATGGGCCAACATGATTCTGTTTTGCTGTGAGAGTTTCCAAACCTTTAAGTTTAGATATCCATAACTTTATATTGTTTCCAGACTGGGCAAACATTATGTTGGGTCGATGGGATGTGTTTCCAGCTGTCACGGTGTCGTCCTGGACATAGTCATTATCGAGATTGCCTGTGCCATGGAAGACTTCAGCAAGTACATCTGGGCATAACACATTTTTTTCAATGTCATATTTATCCCTGGACTCATACAGATTCAAGATACATTGGTAGCCTGGGGTGGTGGGTGGGTGTGTGGGGGTGGGGTGGGGTGAGGGGAAGGCGAGCGCGCGCGAGAGTCTGTGAGTCATGGAAAGGTTCTCTGATCTCAGTTTCTGCATGATTTTTTAGCAATTTCCTCAATAGTAGAAGAGGCTCTTCTACATTTTTCAATTCATCGGTCGATGGTGGCAAAGACATTGGCTCAGCTACCACCTTGTTCTTGAGACATCTAGCAACAGTGTTGAGTATGTGTGCCTCACTAACGCCCCATGAACATATAGCTGCCTCCGCATAATTTCTAATTGCCGAAACGTAATGGACAATGTGATTTGTTTTTTGATAGCGGTCATGAAGGCCTATTCTGTCTTGAAATTCAGTAAGAACCATTTGTTTTATTGTGCAAGCTTTCATTGAGCTGGCATGAAAACCAAAGTTTCTCATCGGATTTAGAAGTCTTTTTAGAGTTCTGGGTTCGCTCATTTCCAGCACAGTAGTCCAAACATGTTTGAAAAGCATTTGCTACACTTCAGCATTTCGTACTTGTTGCAGATGGAGTTGAGAATCAGATTGCTGATATGGCTGATATATGAGATACACAGATATGATATTCCTATCTGCATATGTTGCTCAAAATCTGGATGAAAGCAGGATTAGGTACACTCAAGTCAAGAATGGACCTGAGGAAGCTAAGGATTTTGGCTGAGGACAAGACACAGTGGGAAAAAGGACTGATTGCGGCTGTAGGATGTTTCTACTACTACAGCCGCAGAATACAGTAATCATACGAACTATGCACAGAGGGAGAACTCAAATATGTTGTACCTCTGCATATATTCACAGGCTTTGATGCAGATACGTTATCCTTCGGCCTTCGGGAATGGGAAAAAGCTGTCTATGAAAGCAGAATGGAATCCATCCATGTCCGCAAATAGTTAGAAACACTGCCTTCGTACGTCCATTTCAGTATCACAGGACACAATATATTGCCTAATGCACTTCACTACCAAATATGTGTATCAACAACCCGCTTGATGAGGTTAAGTGTTTTAAGTGGACAAAGATGAACCTGAAATCAACTCTTCGTATTCCACTAGATCTGGATGTTCTCAAATTAAAGGTTCAGCGGGCAAACTATCAGGTCTATAATTATGCTATGCCTGATGATCTTTTTCTTCCACCTGGTCATGGATCGTGTCTGCTCAATTGAAAATGTCATCCTGCCAGATACACAAAGTCTTGAAAATTTGAATAATATTAACAGAAAGGTAAAGTAATAAATACAGCTGCGGAAGGTGAAGACATAAAACCTAATTGCGCATAAGTTCACCGTATCCTAAAGTAGATTTCCCATTTGGGGTTATAGTGCTTATGTCCACTTGATCAAGTATACCGTATCGGATCGTGAGCCGCGAATAATTTGTTTTATTTTCATATTATTAACGCTGTGTTTGGTCGTAGTACCCATATCTTCCTCATGCTCAAGGTTACTCCTTAGAGTTTATAGGGATAGGTCCGTTAGATCAAGTATAGTATTGGATCGTGAGCTCAGTTAATTAAGCAGAGCAAATTTAAGCCTTTGAACGCGGTCCTCCATGAATCTCACCTTCAGGACAATCGTACATGCAAGCTGGTAAACATTTTGAAACTAATTGGGCAGGACACCTTTGATGCCATATGCAGGAACATTCCGCAGTCAAATTATGTTTAAAATAATCAACGGAATATGTATTAATATGAAGAGGAGAAAGTGTATCTATGACCGCAAACTACTGTGCACTGAGTGAGAACACCAATCTATTGTTCCTCTACTTATATTCACCGGGTCTGATATGCAGCTGCATTATTCTAAACCATCTCACCGTCTCCTATTTTCGGATAATTTGTAGGTTCGCCGTCTTATGCACATTTGTAATGTGCCCAGGTGCATGTTATAACCCGTTTCCAGCAGCGTACCCCGTGTTACAATTTGCAACGACCAAACACCCTGGCGTAAGGTGAAAACTACCTCTAAATATAATAGCTGCATGTGATGGAACCAAAATTTTTTGCATTAAACATAGTTGGAACTTGAATCAATTTCTATAATTTCCCAAATTTGTTTGGAAGATTATGAGCATAGCCTGGTCGCAAAATGCCCGGCCGTGGATCAGATCAAATTCTGGATCTCAGGTGGGCGAATTATTATTATTATTATTATTATTATTATTATTATTATTATTATTATTATTATTACTATTATTATTATTATTATTATTATTATTATTATTATTAGTAGTAGTAGTAGTAGTAGCAGCAGCAGCAGCAGCAACAACAACAACAACAACAACAACAACAACAGCAGCAGCAGCAGCAGCAGCAGCAGCAGCAGCAACAGTAGTAGTAGTAGTAGTAGTAGTGGCAGTGGCAGTAGTAGCAGCAGTAGTAGTAGTAGTAGTAGTAGTAGTAGTAGTAGTAGTAGTAGTAGTAGTAGTAGTAGTAGTAGTAGTAGTAGTAGTAGCAGCAGCAGCAGCAGCAGCAGCAGTAGTTGTAGTAGTAATAATAGTAGTAGTAGTAGTAGTAGTAGTAGTAGTAGTAGTAGTAGTAGTAGTAGTAGTAGTAGTAGTAGTAGTAGTAGTAGTAATAATAATAGTAGTAGTAGTAGTAGTAGTAGTCGAAGTGAACGCACGCGTTTATTTAGCTCTGCAATTGCTGCCCGAATTTGCTAGTTTCTAGCGCGATTTTGTAGATAAATTTTATACATATATTTCGTATTAGTATTTCCTTTCAAACTTTATATTTAATTTGTAAATTCTTGTCTTGGTTGGAGCGCATTTTGTGTCTCTATTTTCTAAAGGCATTCCTCTTAGCTGGCGGTTTTCGCCATTTAATAGGGCTCCTCTTACTGTGGTCAATGCAATACATTTCTCCCCGCGCCGGTCTGCTATTTCTATAGATCGTAGGCTAGCGCATTGTATTTGGCAAGATCGCTTGAGTGAGTGGATTTAATTCCTTTGTCATTTGTAAGCACACGCCTAGTTCTTTAACTATATTACTCCTTATAGTCAGTTGGCTGTCCCCGGTCAACTCGAACAGACTAACAAATATATGACTTGACTATTTAATCATATATTTGTTAGCATACTTTAATCGGCTAGGTGTTAGTGAACCACTTAGAAAGTGGTTCAAACTAACAAGTATACGACTGTACTCTCTATTCGTATATTTGTTGGTAGACGTCAGGGTTCCAAAAGGGGACACTATTTATTTAGTGTTTAGCTCTTTCCCCGACGTCTTGGTGTTATATATTTGTATTATATATTGTAGTAGTATGGGGTTCTGCTTTTTATAAAACACCATGGCAACCTCATATAAGCGTACCCTGAGTCTTAAAATCACGACAAAGGCTTGGGGTGTTTCGGCAATTGAGGTGTATCATGGGTTGAAGGATGTAGTTGGGGCAGGGCCACGGGTCCTTCAAGGTCTCGTTAATGTTTCCAAATCTGTATGGAATGTCACTGTAGTTAAGGAAAGTGTGAAGGAAAAGTTGCTCGACGAGGTCCTTGTCGTGAAGGGTGAGGTGTGTAATGTGGAGGAAATAGATTCTGATCGTCTATTAGTCAAGATGAAGGTTCCATTAGAGATCCCAGATGAACGGGTTATCATTGAATTGACCAAGTATGGCAAAGTGGACAAAGTAGAACACGAGACCTATCCATTTGATCGAACCTTAGAAAATGGCATCAGAAGAATTTGGTTTGAAAAGGTAGAACAACCTCTCCCAAGCAAGGTCACCATAGATGGTCGATTTATCTTGCCATTATGGTACAGGGGGCAAATCAAGGAGTGTAGAATCTGCTTAAGCACAGAACATCTTGCAACAGATTGCCCTAACAAAAACAAATGTCTAGTTTGTGGATCATCTGATCATTTTAAGTGGCGATGCCCGCAGAACAAATATGTCAAAAAGGGTTCTGATAAAAGTGCAGAGCAAGTTTTCTCTAAAGAGAATGTCATAGAACCGGTAGCTGCTGAGATTGTAGCTGAAATCCATACTAATGGGAAGCACGTTGCTAAGGAAAATGTCATCGAACCAGTAGTTGCTGAGATTGTAGCTGAAGTCCATGTTAATGAGAAGCATGGGGAAAAAACTAAGAATCCAATCGCTGTAGTTGCAGGCGATGAAATAGAGGTTCTAGATGAGGGGCTAAGTCTTACTCCAGTAACAAGTCAATCCAAGTTTGATGAGAGAGAGGCTAGTTCCACACAAGTTGAAGATGATGATAAATACCCCCTGGAAGAGAGTTTTAATTTAGGACAAGTAAAATTCAGGTCGCAAGATACTGAAACTAACTTTGATTTTCCACTGAGTACACTCAATCTAGACGATTTAAATAATATAGAGAAAGTAATTGGTGTCTCGGATCGACTGAGTGGAACAAAGCGACAGAAAGATGGAGAGAGTTCTGAATCAGAAATAGAGGAAAGTGATATAGAAGACGATAATATGTCAGTCGCTGAATCTGATATATCCATTCAAACACAGAGTTCTAAATCACCTGATGAAATGGTCATGTACAGGTCAGAGGCAGGAGAGGTGTTAGTTCCATATGTTACGGCAAATGGTGTTAAATATAGGCATCTGCGTCATGATTCAGATATATTAAAATATAAGCATTTGGAAAAAGTTGAGCTAAGTAATGCAGCGTTTGTGAGTAAAATAGGTAAATGGTCTAAGAGAGGGTCGAAAAAACCAAAATCTAGTTAGCTTAATAATGGCGGTTTTACACAGCATTTTATTACCTTTTATGCTAATTTGCACACTCAATTGTAGAGGCTTAAATAGTGACATAAAGCAACGTCACTTACTAGAGACTCTTAAAAATGAGCAGATTGACATTGCTTTGATACAGGAAACAAAAATTCAGAAGTCAGAATTATACGATAATTTAGAAAAGATTTCTGGATCCAGAATATTTTATTCGTTATCTCAAGATAATAGTGCAGGCGTAGCAATTGTTATACTCCCTCGTTGTTCAGCCTATGTAAATATTATCTCTTCAGTATCAGGTGCAGATGGTCGCTGGGTGAGAGTCACGCTAGATATACAACAAACACGTATCACGTTGCTGTGTATATATGCACCTACATCTCATCAACTACGTCGTAATTTTTTTAAGGAGATGTCTAAAACAGCACTAGATAACATCACTGAAAACTTAGTAATGGGTGGTGACTTTAATTGTGTCTTAGACAAAGAAAATGCCAGGAATGCAACTTCAACTTATACTGATACATCACATAGACTCTTAAAAGAAATATGTGATAATGAAAATTTAGTGGACACCTATAGAATATCAAAACCTCATGGTAAAGATCTTACATGGTTTTCGGTAGATGGTAAAGTTGGTTCAAGGATCGACAGAATTTATGTGAATAGTTTGTTAACAGGGTACTGGAGAGATGTTAATATTAAGCCAGTTGCATTCTCCGATCATAACATGGTTTGTGTAACCTTTGCCAATGCTGACTGGGTAACAAAAGGGGTCGGGTTTTGGAAATTAAACACAACACTGTTGGGAGAAGAATTTTATAAGAATAATATAGAGAGTTGTTGGCAACATTGGATTAATAGGAAAGCATCATATAAGAGCACATTGCAATGGTGGGAGGATGTTAAACTGGATTTAAAGTATGTTTCCCGAAAGTATGCTATTAGAAAAGCACAGGAAATACGCAAACGCAAGAAAACACTTCATCGATCACTGATGAAAATTAATGCTAAAGTAAATAATGGTGAAGAGAATTATTATGAATTACTGGTTAAAATTAAAAGTAAAATAAGAGATATAGAACAATATGAGTTTGAGGGTGCAAAAATTAGAGCAAGAGCCCAGATGCACGCAGAAGGGGAAAAGCCAACCCGATATTTTTGCGCATTAGAAAAAGCACGGGCAATAGATAAGGTGATGTGCTCATTAAACATGCCGGATGGTTCAACCGTCTTTACCAACAATGAAATGAGTACTATTGTATGCAATTACTATGAGTCATTGTACAAGTCAGGGGGAATTGATGAAGATGCAAAATTGGATTTGTTAGCAAATATAGACAAAAAGGTGTCAGACACAGGCAGTGAATTTTGTGATCAACCCTTAACACTAGAAGATTTAACTAAATCCCTTAAAGGTATGAAACTAGAAAAATCACCGGGGTGTGATGGCCTTCCAGTTGAATTTTACCAAACGTTTTGGCACCTTGTAGGTCCAATAATGGAAGAATTAGGCACTGAAATTTTTGAGAAAGGCCATTTACCACCAACTATGGCTAGGGCATACGTAAGGCTAATATATAAAGGAAATGACAGACGTCTAATTCAGAACTACAGACCAATTTCTCTACTATGTGTAGACTACAAAATAATATCCAGAGCACTAACATTGAAACTAGGTAGTGTTTTAGGAGAAATCATTGGAACAGAGCAGACATGTGCTGTACCCAGGAGGACAATTCTAACCAATACCATGGTAATAAGAGACCTTATACAATTGGTTGAGAAGGATAGCATCCCTTCAGCTGTGATTGCCTTGGACAATGAAAAGGCATTTGACCGTGTGGAATGGGATTTTCTTTTTAATTCTTTGCAATCGTTTGGGTTAGGCTCAAACTTTATTAAATGGGTAAAGATTTTATATACGGATATCAAGAGTAGCTATTTAGTGAACAATCAATTATCCAGAGAAATTGTCTTAGAACGTGGGGTTAGACAGGGGTGTTCCCTATCGCCATTATTATTTGTTATTGTGATGGAATCACTTGGCATAGCATTGAGGCAAAATAATAACTTTCAAGGCATATGTATTCGTGGCATAGAAAGATCACTTAAGCTGTCACAATATGCTGATGACACAACTGTGTTTACCAGTTCAAACAATGATTTTGCAATTTTAAACCACGTACTAGAAAAGTTCCAAAATGCATCTGGTTTGAAAATCAATAAAGGAAAATCCAAAGGATTATTTCTGGGGCCATGGAAAGAGCGGAATGACCAGCCACTTGAAATCAATTGGTCTAATGATACCATTAAGATTTTAGGCATCTATTTTGGCAGGAAACCGAATACAATACAAAATTGGAATGAACGAGTATCTAAGCTTAAGAGAATATTAGCAAATTGGAAGCGTCGTCGTCTTTCAATCTTTGGTAGAGTGTTTGTTGTCAACAACTTGGCATTATCTGGGCTATGGTATACAGCATCTGTTGTACACATGCCAAAACATGTAGAAAAGGAGGTTAATGAGTTGATATTGTCATTCATATGGGAAGAAAAGAATCATTTAGTTTCCCATCGTGTTCTCAATAATGCTAAGTTAGAAGGAGGACTTGATTTTATTGATATTAAAGTGAAATGTGTTTCTTTAAGGTTAACATTTTTGGATGATCTTATTACATCAGATGAGACGTGGGCATGTGTTTCACGAGCTCTCATGGAGAGAATTGTAGAACCATTTCTGGCGGAGCATGTTTTTACCTCAAAGAAGCCACCGCCGAATAGCCAAATGATACCAGATGTGTTTAAAGATCAAGTTAAGGAGTTAGAAATATTTGACAGATACATGCCTCCACCTACGTGCTGGAAGGAAGTACTAGAACAGCAATTGTGGGGCAATAGTAATATATGTTATAACAATGCAGTACTTTATCTACCGTCCTTTACAAAATATGGCATTCAACATTTATCGGATATGATACACCCTCAAACACGTAGATGGATTTCAATGCAAGACTTAGCTAGAAAAACACATATGAGGCATATAGATGTCCAGCGGTTGCTAAATAAAATAAAACATGCTGTACCAATTGAATGGTTTCGTCTGCCAAATGTAAATAATAATAGTTTGACTCCACAACCCGCATTAGTTCTTGATGATGAGATGTTAAAATACAAGATGAGATCCAAGGAATGGTACCATATTATGAGACGAAAACAAGTAACACCTCCCATAGCAATTAGGAGATGGGATGACTCAAGCTATAAACCATCCAGTTGGAAAAATGTATGGAAAATCTTACATTCTCCATACATACCAAATATGGCTCGTGATTTATGGTGGCGATTACTACATCGACGGCTATGGGTGGGACACTTGACATACAAGTGCAATATTACGACTTCTGATAGGTGTTACTTATGTCAAACAGACGAGGAAACAATCGAGCATTTATTTGCGGAATGTCCAATATCGTCACAATTTTGGGACTATATCAGCCAAATCTTGGCAAAATTTGGAGCGAAGCCCATTGTTCTAGACACGCATGTAGTCTTATTTAGAGAATTTGGATCAAGCGGTGTAAATATCATAAAGTCTGAAAGGACTATTTTAATAACAATACTAACCATAGGTGTTTGGGCCATTTGGAAACATCGGTGTGCACAGACGAAAAATCCATCTATGGGCAATCACAATAGAGCAATAAAGGCAATATTTCGTTCATTGCTGCTGAATCATATTCCTTGCGAATATTTTAGATTAAAGCAGCATGGTAAAGAAAAAGTATTCAAGGACATATGGTGCAAAACAAACATAGTTTCAATAGAGTTGGGAGCTGTAAAAATAAATGAGCCTGCACTAGCTTAAATCATTTAATTACTACAGCTGATTTATCTGTGTCTTTTAATTAATCTGTGTCATGTAATTCATTTTAGTCTGCACTTTGATATTGTTATGTTTAATAATTCATGTTAAGAAATAAACAGACTGGGGTAATTTAATAATCAATCGATAAAGTAATTTGCCATTGAATTATAAAATTGTCCCAGGTAATTTTAGGAATTTGCACAGAGTTTTATAGGGTTATTTGTTCCCGGGTAATTTACAAAACCATACAACAAAGTAAATCAAAAATGGAAACAAGAGCGCCATCTATTTCCATCTATTTTTCTGTAATTTTCCTGCTGACTATATATGTTATGCTACCCGAATGCTACTACGCCCGCTGATCTTTAAGACTCAGCCCACTGGCGTCAATGATTGACTTATTTGTCATTGATTGACGAGTTACTTTTCATTTGTTGAATAGGTGCACTCGCCACACGGGTCTACTACCACACATGGATTGAATGGTAATTTACAAAACCTTATAATAAAGTAAATTGAAAATGTAAACAAGAGGGCCATCAATTTTTCTGGAATTTTTCTGCCGACTATATGTATTATACTACCCAAATGCTACTACGCCCGCTGATCTTTAGAGAATCAGCCCACTGGCGTCAATGATTGACTTATTTGTCATAGATTGACGAGGCACTTTTCATTTGTTGGATAGTTGCACTCGCCACACGGGTCTACTACTACACCTGGGTTGAATAGTAATGCCTTTGTTAAGTTTTGTTTTGCTATCGGAGCTTTATCAGCATATTGTTTTGTATCTATACTTTTTAAGCCATATGTATTTATAGATTGTATTAATGCTCATTATTTATCATTGTTTTGGTGTAATATTAATCAAGATTACTAGTTCACCAGGTTTTTTTCTGGGGGTTTGCAAGCCTTTTTAAAGGAGTTCCTCCGTGAAGTTTGTCCGACTGCGTTAGCGTCGGTTTTTCAAAAAAAAAAAAAAAAAAAAGTAGTAGTAGTAGTAGTAGTAGTAGTAGTAGTAGTAGAGTAGCAGCAGCAGCAGCAGCAGCGGCGGCGGCGGCGGCGGCGGCGGCGGCGGCGGCGGCGGCGGCGGCAGCAGCAGCAGCGGCGGCAGCAGCAGCAGCAGCAGCAGCAGCGGTAGTAGTAGTGGCAGTAGCAGCGGCAGCGGTAGCGGTAGCGGCAGCGGCAGCGGCAGCGGCAGCGGCAGCGGCAGCGGCAGCGGTAGCGGTAGCGGCAGTGGCAGTGGCAGTAGGAGTCGCAGTAGCAGCAGCAGCAGCAGCAGCAGCAACAGCAGCAGTATTAACAACTTACAGTATATAATGAGTGCCATTGTGATTAGGAAGAAATGGTCGATGTTGGCATTCGCAGTCTCCTGCCATTTTTCCAACGCAGCCAGTTTTTCGAAAATTATCGCATTACTTGTATCATTCATCATGGCTTGTTCCAATTAATCAGGGAGCCGCAATCTGAAGATGAACAACAGCAAATACAGCGTGAATGGGCCTTTCCGGTTTTAGCTAGACCCCGCCCATCTCTAGCTAAGCTCCACCCACGCTTCGTTCGTGTTGGGATCGATCGAACTTGCTAACTATCAATTTCCAGAAGACTATACAGCTAAGCTGTTGAATATTTTGAAACTAATTTAACTGGGTTCTGCTGCTGCCTATAGCGGCAACAGCACCCAGTCAAATTACTTTCAAAATATTCAACAGCATGTTTATTAAATACGGTATTAAAGACATACAATTCGTACAACAACGTTTAATCCGTCTTCAACTATCTGTTAGTGACGTACTTATCTACGCCATTCACGACGTCAATGGTTATGACGTCACCTTACACGTCATGTAGTTGATTATGATGTCATATGATGGATGGATAACCTGGAACGGGCCATTACCAGGTAGATTATCAGTATGTATTGACCCTTTTATAGTCAAACCGATCAGTGACGATCTGGACTAACTTCGGATATGTTGTCGAGGTAATCCGATCAGAAGTATCACGTGGTACTTGCGCGTGTAGAAACACATGGGAGTAACAGTCATTTCCGAACACAAAAGAGTATAATCGGATTAAAATATGGCGGCTTGAAAAGATATGTAAACACTGTTACATAGTTACTGTACGCTTGTTAATAGCCGCCATATTTGTTTACATGTCTATGCATCTGCATACTTACTTTTACGATCGATCGACGTTAGAGTACTTGAGTCGGATAATTTGTACCACGTGATACCGTAATCCAATTATACTCTCGTCGTTCGGATAGAGTCAGATTCAGATTCATTATTGCAATAACCCAAACATGAGGATATATGAGGATATGGTAAATACGAATACAGACGATACATAACAAATAATAAATGCAAACTATCACAAAAATAAAACTAGTATGTCATAGGAATAACATATTATACAATACAGTAGCTCAAACCCGAAATAGTGTCTTTCGGTTTTGAGCGACAGTATTACACAAAACTGGTAACAATTTTTTCGATATCCCAGTCACCTTTGCAAGACGACATTAATAATTCAAATTGTTCACTATCAGATAGTGTTTCAAATGTTGTACATTGTGATAGACTATCGAGCAAGTGAATGCTCTCAACAAGAAAAGCAGCACAATCGAACATAAACAGCTTTTCATCTTCTACATTGCCAGAATCGCATAATTTACATAGTCGAGAATCCGCTGGAACTTTGGGTCGGGAATATCTATCACTTTCAATTCGCAGGACATGCGCGCTTAACCTTAGTTTAGAGAATTTGCGACGTTTATTTACCGTAGGCTCCGCCAAGACGTAACTTTCTATTTGAAATGACTTCTTATAAAGTTTATAGGAACGTAGTTTGGGGTTATTATCAGAGTAATTTATATGGCCCAGCCATTGAGAGGCATACACCTGTCTCAAACAGGGTTGGAAGGTGGACATACCATTTCGTGAAGGAAGGAAGCTTCTGTTGTCCCACACATTCACCATGCCAAAATGTGAAAGAAGTAATTTTATGAAGGTACACCAATTAACACGTCTTTCTGAAGTTTCATATGATTCTAAATACGCCTTCGTTATTAACGGTGGAGGGGCTACAGATGACATTCGTAGCCAGTATTTAGTGGTATGCTGGAGAATGGCTGTCATAATGGGGGTAAATATGGTACATAGGACGGGAGAGTTTCAGCACAAGCGCACAGACG
>JAVVLW010001693.1:0-127475 GCA_034401795.1 Chaetoderma sp. LZ-2023a
TCACAATTACAATGTCTAATGAATGAGTGGTCTATCTCCGTTAAAATGTCTAATGAATGAGGGTTCTATCTCCGTTATGAACGTTTAAAAGTCTGCAAAGTGTAAGTATAAGTATATAGTTACCTTGAAATTGGGATTCTGTGAATTCAGGGCTCCAAGTATATAAATCGATCCCAACACGCGCAAACAGCTGGCGGCACCCAACACGCGCAGACAGCTGGCGACACCCAACACGCGCAAACAGCTGGCGGCACCCAACACGCGCAAACAGCTGGCGGCACCCAACACGCGCAAACAGCTGGCGGCACCCAACACGCGCAAACAGCTGGCGGCACTTAGCTAGAAATGGGAGAGCCATAGCTAGAAATGGGAGAGCCATGTAGCTAGAAATGGATCTGTCTATTGATGTATTTAGTGGCAGATACAGTGACGTGTTTATTGAAATGACTCCATCAAAACAAAGCTGATGGAGTTTCAGTTCACATTAATGGACCGCCGACACAGGGCCTATTCGTTTCATCCGCGTATTGTATTACTCATCCGGTAACGGCTTTCCGCATCCACAGCGGTCATATAGCAACCATTGAATGAATAGCACCGCGTTCATATTCTAGTGTTTGAAATACACAACGGGTGAAACTGTATCGAGCTAACATTTACATAAATACATCTTAAATACGACTAGACGTTCTTTTTTTTTTTTTTTAGAAATTAAGGCAATACAATATTCACGCATCATCAATAAACAAACTGTGGGCACAGCCACCTGTGACCCATTTAACACTGGCCTAAGTTAATGTCTTAATGGTGATAATTAGGGCTATGAATCATCGAGTAGTCATGTATATGTGGCAGCTAACTTGCGCCATTGTGGAGTTAAAAATACACACGTAGCAGAATTATTGCACGTGATTGAATGACTCCATGAGATTTTTGATAACTGTCTGACAGAGTTACAACAATATTATTTTCAAGATGAGTACACTTGTCAGATTTTCTATAAACCTGATTTTTGTATCTGACAAACTGACAAATAGACCCCAACGGGTTAAACCCTTTGGTTTAAACAAAATGTTTCTTCAGGGCATAAATGACTGCATACGCCTCCTTTTCAATCGCAGGCCAATTCAACTGGCTGTCCTTTTTCAGTTCTGTGATCGTCCTCATGCACCAATATTGTGCCTATCGCATACGAAGAAGCATCGGTATATAGACGATACAGATTTTGCAGATTGGGGTAAGCTAACATGGTTTCGCTACATAATAGGTTCTTCAACCTATCAAATTCCAGCTGCCGCTCCGTACCCCACTCGAATCATCTTTGTTAGCTGCTTTGCTATCTCTGCGTAATTTAGTACACACGGCTGATAATAGCCAGTGGCACCTAATATTGTTCTGACTTCACCCACATCCTGCGGAGGTGTCATCGCATGAATGACTTCCACCTTCTGCTCCTGAGGCAAAATATGATAACTAAGTAAATCCACGGATTCACTCATGAAATAACACTTCTTCCATTTGAGCTGCAAATTATGCTCACGTAACCTCTCCATTACAAGAGTCAAATGGTAAGCATGTTCTTCAGGAGATCGAGAAAATACAACTACATGATCGACAAAGACGTATGTGAACTTATTGACATAACCTTGAAAAACAGAGTTCATCACCCTCTGGAAGACTGCTCCTGAGTTCTGATAGCCAAAAGGCATACGGATCCATTCAAAAAGACCTTTTCAACAGATGAACGCCATCTTCTCAATGTCTTGGCTGGCCATTGGTATCTGCCAATATCCAGACTTCAAGTCCATCATAGAAAATATGGCAGTGCCTTCCATACTATCCAAAATATCTGAGATGTTCGGTATTGGGTAATTATATCGTGGAACTACTTCATTTAAGCATCTGTAATCAATGGAAAAGCGGGTTGTCCAGTCCTTCTTGGACACCAGGGTGACCGGTGATGCCCAAGGTGATGAAGATGGTCGAATCACACCAGCTTCTAGCATTTCCTTAGCTTGATCTCTAACAACATGTGCTTTAACAAAGGCATTATATAGGGATGTTGTCTAATGGGAGGAGCATTAGTGGGTATGGTACACGCCACTAGTGGATTCCTTCCCAGCTCTTTGGGATGAGCAGGGTAAAAATTACAAGCAAAATTGCTAAGCACTTTGTCAATAAATTTGTAACCAGTTGTCTCCGTGATATTGCCCTCTGCATAGTGTCGATTCTGGTGCCTATAGGGTAAGTGCAATTTGTATGTGTTACCAAATCACTCCATTTAAGCTTTCCTATAATTAATTAATGCTCCCCTGCATGTAATGCATTGGACCCGATTAATCCGCCATGATTCATTTTCTTTACGATTATGATGGGTATGGGCCTAGCATCTTGAAACTTGACCTGAGTTTCACCTAGTACATCTATGGGTGAGCCATTTACTGCTAATAAGACCTGCACTTTCCTTAGTGGTCTAGCGCCTAACAAGGTCTTCCATATATCACTTCTAATAAGCGATATACTTGCACCAGTATCAATTAAAATATCAACACTATTCTTACTGGTACCAATGTTACAACCGTTAATGCTATCTAGCACGAGTCGGACCAGGAACCCATCGGTTGTGCATTACCTCCGTGGTGGTTTAACAAGCGAGCCTGTTGATACACCCCATCTCTTCTGGATGCTACATCAGCATATGAATGGCGTCTCCCATCATATCTGCTCCCGTAATGATTGCGGCACTCTTTTCGAGTATTGCAACCATTGATATCGTCCATAGGCATCCATGTTTCTATCAGTCAACACGAAACCATCATGATCCTCATACGGTTCTGAATTCAATCGATTCTGATTGTCTCGTTTAACGTTTCTGGATCCCACGCTGGTGATGTTGCCACATTCACTTCCATCTCTGGTCTTCTCCGGTCTCTGGAAGTTGCCATACACTGGGAAGTGATCTGCATGGTGGCTCGTTGCACCATATTTCCAACACTGTGGAATATAATTTGAATTGACTGTCTGTGGTCATGTATTCTGTTGTTGTCCACTAGGTCGATTCACATTTCTGCTTCAGCAATCATGTGCTAGGTGGCCAGGTTTGCCACAATTATAACATGTAAATGATGTAAGTGCATGTGGTCGACTTGCCTCATGATTGGGACATTTCCGCTTTGTGTGTCCCTCCTTACCAAAGCTGTAGCAAGTAACGGATTTCAGCTCATTCTTTGGGGTCAGTGCTTGTCTTTGTTCAGTCGGTCATTGATGGGTGATAACTCAATCTGTCCATCAGGTCGTTTTACATACCCTTAATCAATTTAAACACATCCTTCATCATCTTTTCTTGCCAATCAATCATTCGTTTTTCCAAGCTCATCAATTGTTGCTGTCAATTGGTAGCACTGATGCTATCAGGAGCCGATCACTCTGAAACCATCATCATTAGAGCCGGCATGTGTGACATACATTTGGTAAAGTTTTCATGAAAATCTAAGGAAAAGCCCTGAAGTGCCAAATAACCTAGAAACCTGCACATTTTGTACGGGGGCTGGGGGGGGGGGGGCCTTGGATTAAAAAATGTAACATTCTATCCAATCTAACAATCTCAATCAGCTTGTATGGGTAAAGGGAGGCAATCTATGCAAAAATGAAAACTGGTATCTGGCGACTCTATTGGGTGACTTTGAAATTGAGGTCGGATCACTCCGAGGCCATCACCATTGGATTCGAAATATGTGATACACCTATGGTAAAGTTTTCATGAAAATTAAAGAAAAAGCCCAAAAGATGCAAATAACCGAGAAATTTGATGGTGATTTTGAGGGTCATAGAGTGCCCTTCCACCTGGGCCCATGACCCAGTGGGGGATGGAAATATGAAATGAGTCACAAGGTATCGTCCAATATGTTCATTGACCTTCTCTGATGAAGAGGTCATTTCTGCCAAAAACGAAACCTGATAACTTTGATGCCCAAAGGGTACACTTCCACTAGGGCACGTGGCCTAAAGATCGACCAACGCTTTGAGGACTCCAAGCAAAACACCCTCATCAAGTATGGTTGTGATATAATCAAGACTAGGTATAGTCGCAGTTCAAATGTCCATCCTTAAAATCCCCATTCATTTTCCATGGGGTCATACTCGATGCAATGGCGGTCAAAGGTCAAATGTCAAGGTCACCTTTCAGGTGGACAGACATATCCAGGACCCCAAGGGTAACATCCTACCCAAACAGTGTAGTAATCCGATCAAAACTATAGGTGTAGTAACACTTCAAAGACCAATACTGAACATCGCCATACACTTGCTATGGGACTTTTTGCCCACAGAAAAGTGGGTAGCTCGAAACCCCTTGGGCTAATCCGAAAAAGCACTTGGAGTTGATCGGATGAAAACTGTAGGAGGAGATGTGGTGCAAAGTTTTAAACCGAGATTAAGAAAGAAAGAAAGAAGAAAGGTCCTGAGTGATTTTAATTAACATATCAAAACAGTTAAAGCTAAAATAATCTATTATTATATACCACAAACATGGTATAACCACATAGAAAACAAGCTTAATAAAGAGCAGATGATATGGTATAATTCACCAAAGCCATTAATCTTTGCATGCTATGTAGTAGTACGACCAAATGGCGAGCATAGTTCGCCAACAAGTGATGAAGTGAATCGTCAGTATTGAGCAGTAAGTTATTGCTGCTCAGTGGCGCCATTGAGTCGAGTAAATTTAGTTCACCCTTGGGATTTTAAAATTACCCTGGAACGAATGTGTTTAAAGTATTTCATTACGGTCCGATGGCAGGGCAAATAAACGAATCAGCATTGCGGCTAGCAATATCAGAAAGCTTATTGAAACATAACCATATTTAAAACAGCTATAATAATACGAGGAAAGTCTATATTAATTTATTAATTTATTGGGATCAATTTAACATTAAAGGAAGTTATAGGCTTGAAACGTATATTTCAGCTCTAATACAGAAAATAGAGTTAAATCGGTGGCATGATGATACTAGTATACGAATATGATGTAGTAACCTTCAATAATCATTTCCAGAATTAATTATTTAACCCAATTGACGCTAAATCAGTTCCTTCTCCAATACCATTAAAACATCATTTTCGGCAGAGACTAAATTGTTCTGACCCCATATATTTTGGAACCACCTTTTTTCTACAACATATCACCCTATAAGATATATTATGAATACATTGCACCGATAGGGCACGGAAAATATCCCTTACTGCAATTTGGCGGCTTCCTGTTACGCATATGTTTCCAAATGACATGCAGTCCTAGCGATAAAACGCACACGATCAATTCTTTCTTACATTTTTCGATCTTGCATTTGATAGTAGATAAATCTCTATTAATTCGATGCCAAATTTGCAAGAATCCCTTTAGAAAATTGCCAAAAATCTGTAGCTATAGAACACTGAGTGAATAAATGTTATGTTATCTATCCCTAAATGTTGCATATGCAATATCTATCAGACACTGTAATGCCACATTTGTATGTCACGTTTCCGAGCCACAAAGGTCGGTGTAACAGGCGACAGGCTAAATAACGCGCATCATGTGCAATAAAATGAGAATCGATGGTTTTCCATGTTCTTTTAAAGTGATTTGGCTCACATCCCGAATTTCTCCATGAACCAATTGCCACGAGAGGATTTACCTGATTTAAATTTAAGTCCATCACTCAGGAGCAGTGTTGGTTGAAAATTATAACATTTAGCATGTGTATTTGGTAACTGAAACCAATTAGTGGGAGCAGCATATTTTATTCGAACAAGTAACCTTTTGTTCATCAATATTTCTCATTGATGTTTTCCGTGAATGTTCATTCATAGAAATCCATTTTCTGGAATTCTGCTTTATCAAATCACTTAGAAACCGAATGCCCTGTGTGGCTAGAGAAAGTAATATATAAAACAGAAACATTAACACGAATCTCATCATTTCCCCCCAGTTGTTGCTTTAAAGCCTTTTGCCAACATTCGGTTGGAGATATTCCTCTTGTTAATGTGTGTACGGCTCCAAATTGTTCTTTATAAACAGTAGGAATTGTATTGTAATTTGGTGGAGCTGTATTTGACAGTCAATAGAAAAGGGGACCATGTATCGCTCTATGAGCGCTCAGGAGATGCATGCCCACGGTGCGCTGGGTTGAATTTGCTGACTTAACAATTTCAATTAGAATGAAGCAAATTTGACTGGAATGTTAACTAAATCAAGCCGACTTTCATACTTTACATTATATAACAATGACTTTGTCTTCCCATAGAAGAGAGGGTTATTATTTTAAATCTCATTCTCTACCATTTGAGGCATCTGTATGGCGGAAGCGGTGTACTACAACCCAGATAAAGCCAAATTATTTAGAACAAAGGCTCTGCCAAAAATAGAAAGGCGTCGGCTTTTCCAATTTCCTAATATGTTCTTTAACTTGGATAATCGTTCTTCCCAATTTAGCGCTATGTCTGATTTCCTACTAAAATAGATGCCTAAAATTTTGATTACATCACTTTCACAATCAATGTCCATTACTGCATCTGTTCTTCCCCTCCATCAGCCCAAAATAATCCTTTTGATTTATCTTTGTTAATTTTAAGCGCTGGTGCTTGTTGAAATTCTTTCAGTAATGCTTTCAAAATATTGAAATCGTTATTTGATCTTGCAAACTGTTCTATCATTGACATACTGTGACACATTTACCGGCTTAACAAATCCGAATATTCACATATATCCCTTGAAAACGAGTATTTTGCTTCAGTGAAGCTCCCAGCGACTCCCCAACTATTACATATAAACGAGGTGATAGAGAACGTCCCAGTCTTAACACCCACTCTACGGTCATTGGTTCAGTCAGATGATCATTAACTAAATAGCAAGCTTTTTATGCTGGCATATAAAATAGCAACACACTTAATGAATCCTGTACCGAAACCAATACATTTTAATGACTAACAAGAGTCTATTCTATGCGATCAAACGCTTTCTCATTGTCTAAAGCTGTGATCGCTGCTGCTATAGAGTCTTTCTAGACTAACTGTATGATCTCGCTTATAAGTAGAGTATTTGTTAAAATTGTTCTGCATGAGACTGAGCGTGTTTAGTCGGAGTCAATTATCGTCTATCCACACAGATTAATGAAATATACCTTTCCACTTTATCAACCCATCCTATGACGTCATAATCAACTACGCCAGGTGTAGAATGACAACATAATGAATGACGTCATGAATGGCGCCGATAGGTACGTTACGAACGCATATTTTAAGACGGACTATGCGTTGCTGTAGGAATTGTATGTCTTTACTATTTAATAAATATTCTGTTGAATATTTTGAAACTAATTTAACTGGGCGCAGTTGCTGCCATCCGCAGCAACAGTACCCAGTCAAATTAGTTACAATATATTCAACAGTTTGCCTGCATAGTTTTCACGAAATTGATAGTTACGGCATTAGGGGTGCGACCAATCCCATCACGGCGATGTGTGGGTGGAGCTTAGCTAGAGATGGGCGGGCCATGGCTAAAAATGGAAATGTCCATTGGTCTGTAATTCTGAAGTTTGTTTCTATCCCCTTTTTTACCTATCAGTCGAGCATATGCTTTGACCATTGATGGAGGAATGTGGCCACATTTACAAATGCAGGTTGACAGCTCTTCAAGGAGTGGACGTAAATAAATGCCAAAATGTTTGGTAAAATTCTACTGGGAGTCCGTCACAGTCTGGCTATTTTTGTGGTTTCATGCCTTTCTGCGATTTAGTCAAATCCTGTAGTGGTAAAGCTTGTTCACATAGAGCAGCGGTTAAGAAAAAAAATCGTTCAAATTGTGATAAGAGCACCAGATTTGGCTCAAACATAGGTTGATATATTCTTTATGATACCATGGTGGGCGGTGGGGGGTAGGGGTGGGGGGGGGGGTGAGGGGGTTGGGGGGGGGAGGTTGGGGGGGGGGAGGTGTTACACGAAATTGGGCCCTGATTTCCCTCAAAACCACAGCGCCACCTGTGAGTAGCAATTCACGCTAATTTTAATAAAATATCTTGATGTGTATGTGTTTATTTTCACTCAAAGTGTGATATTAAATACAAAATTGATACAGACATAAAAGTGAACTAATTCTGTAGAAATTTCAACAGGACCAGTAGTGCGACCTTTTTCCAAAAGAGATATTTTGAGCCATATTTGATTCAGATTTTAATTAAGATCACTCTTGGCATGTTTTTCTAGCTCACAAAAATTATTTTACACCTATATTTATATTCAACACGCCACTAGAGGCGTTTCCTTTCATCCGACATAAAACACTTAAATGTTAGGATCCTGTCTCCCACAATTACCATGTCATAGATCTATGCACGCCAGATTTGCCTTGTAACATTTACACCGACCACGGCCTGCTACTTTACAACCACAGTGGATTAGCTCATGGCATGCCTTACTGGCCTCGGGTAAAGACGACCATTTAGGAGACCATCCATGCCTACGTTGCTCCCACTCCCATAATGAAGACGAGGGAATGCCTGCCCCCACACATAGGAAGCTTAAAATGTTGCTCGTTTTATGTGCTGCGTCAATGCTCCTAGTGTTGGTGGAATGTTCGTCAGTGCCCAGGTCCCTGAAGCAAACATGAGTTTCCTGGCTTCATTACTATGAGTAGCAGAAGATGTCTTTGAATACAGTAAAGCAACGTAGTGCTTAAGACAATGTACAATTTCGTCATCAATCTCTGCTGGGCATCTGGATAGAGATAAGAAGCTTTGCATAACCTCTGTAAAGTGTAAATACAAGCGATACATCACATATTGTTCTTTTTCACACCCTGTGTATGCATGAAAAAAGCAACGATGCTGCTTTTTCGTACCCGAGGCTTGATGAAATTGCATGTGCAGGGATACATCGATAATTAGTGTCATTCTAGTATCTCTTTGTTACAGGGGTCTATGGATGCAGTTGACTCTTTGTCACACTGATGTACCGTGAGGTTTTCATCAAGATATGTAATAAACAATTCTTTTTCACCTACGGCAGAAAGCTTTTGTGACTGGAAGCAGAAGAGCTCCTTTTTATTCTCATAATTTCTTCAGAACGCTGGCCAGTTTTGATGGATTGTTGTCTTTCCTGAGACACGTCTTCTCGACCCTGTGCCACGAGATTCCCGCGTTTGTTCCTTTAGACTATTTTCTACATACTGATCCCAAACCACATCCAATCTCTGAACATTTTCAAATTGGAACATGATGTATGGGATGAAAATGGTTTCAGCATATTAATAAAATGTACGAACTGTTGCTGGCTTCAACATGTTGAATAGCAGCATCAAGTATTCAGACTGTCTCGCGTGTTTGGTCTTCACTGGAGACCTCGCCACACATAGCTTCTAAGCATGGTAGAAGATTCGTGCCTTACCTTTCCTTGGAAAGACAGTGATTGTGGTTCTGGCTGGTTTTCATGCTAAAAAAGCTGTTTGAGGTCCCATCCCGTGACTGGCATGATACGTAAAGGCGTGCGAACGGGATGCAGTCTCGCTTCAGTGGGCTTATTTCGACCTTCGACCTTTGATTTAGATACAGTTTTTACGTTAGATTTAGCAAACAGTGGTAACTTATTCTTGGTGATTGTATCTGAGATCAGACAGCAGTCAACACAACTGATGCGCTCATTGACAAACTGATGGTACCGTTTTCGTCCAAGGTCCCCGACTGGTCTAACTGTTGAAACTACTCTCTTATCCATGGTATCATTAGTGACTAAAGTCAGAAGGTCAGAACTGCACTCAAGAAATGGGTTCTCCAGATCTTCACACACTTGGACACAAACACTACACGACCCACTTCAGGACCCGCTAGCATCCACCTTCTCAAGGCAACATGGTTTTCCGCCAGGCAGAGAGCACATTCATTCTCTTTGACATGCTTATTTGAATGCCTCAAGAATCCAGTCAACGAGCCAGCCCATCCCCAAGACAGGACCACGCATCCAGACAAGAAAGCCAACCCAGCCCCCGAATGCCCACGATTCCGGGAAGAGAGCCTACTAAGTCGAAAATATTCCCCAGGGGAGTGTAATAAATGGATGGTTGAGCAATGTATCCTCAAAGGCAGATCGGCTGTCGTCCAAACAATTCCCCAGAGATGGTCAGCATAAAACTGGAGGAAAGGAACCCAATAGTCTATCCTAAAAATGATTTATGAATCCATTTAGAGAATTTATTATCACAATTGGTACTACGTTTGGGAGTAAGTAACGAAAATCTTGCCATATAAGGAGGCCCTGCTCGAGGCTTGAGGAGAGCTGATTGGACTGCCACCAGCTGGTGCCTTTGTGAAGATGCGAGAGATGATCGGAGCACTGCCAGCAGGTGCCTTTCTGAAGACGAATTTTACAGAGCCATTGGGGGGGGGGGGCACAGCTTTCAAGGCGCCAGAACCACAAGACAGGAAAAGGCTACACACAGCTCTCACTAACCCAGGAGGAAGGAAGGATTGCTGCTCCACCTCCAACGACAGGCAAGGACAAGCTTGTCGTATCGCCAAGGGGCCAGGGTGGATTCAGGACCCGAACGATTTAGAGGGTGCGGTTTAACCACTCATACCAAACCACTCACGCCCAAAGGGATAGTGGAATCACCATATCTCTGTATTGAATTGTAACATACTTACTACCGTCCTGGCTTGAGGTATCTCTGAAACGATTCTAACATTTTCAAGGTAGAAAAAATTACCGGGGTGGCGTCACCACCCATACCAACCACTCACCACCCTAAGGGCTGGTAATTCATCTATTTTCTATTGCATTTCAGCACTGCTAAAAAGGAGTCACACTCGAAGTTTCCGTGAAATTACTCTGAATTATTTTTTGCTTAAAAATATGTCTATATCTATACATATTGTTTAGTTAAATAGCCAAAGCATAATAACCTACTAACCGTATTGTACACATGTGAGCGGTGTGTTAGCTGACCGGAAGATATCAGTTAATTTGACACATATTATGCCCTGAATGGTTAGATGTGTCATCACGCACAATTAACACAGAAAACGAGTGTGATTGCCGAAGGCCAAGACGGAATCTGTAGTAAAAAATGAGTGTATCTAGAGGCCACGTGAAACTTTGCCCCCAAACATTGTATGAACATAATAGACAGGTTTCATCGCCCGGAAAATCATTCATATTGGATGCTAATGAAACACTGAAACAGTCCTACAGTTTGGAACGTTTGTACAGCAAATTACTTGTTCTGAAAATCTACCGTACGCACACACCAAAACACCACACCGCCGCATGCACGTATTAAGCAGCTAAGAAAGCCGTTGAACCCAGTATAACTACTCAGCATACACATTGTGCGTGTGCGTGAGCGTGTGCGTGTACGTGTGCGTGTGCGTGTGCGCGTGCGCGTGCGCGTGCGCGTGTGTGTGTCAACGCATTGTTCAAACACTTAAAATATAGTGGTGTCTATTTGCAACAGCATACATTCATAGATGGCTTAAAGTGCCACATACATTCACAGATAGTCTAAGGTACCACAACAGGGTGGTCAATTTCCATTACAACCCTGCATGATTTATTTTTTTAATGAATTTTCAAGACGATACATAAACAATACCGTGTTTTAACCCTTTCAAAGCGAACGCACACCTGCTGGTGACCTTCCAATGTGTTTATTTAATTAGCAACTACTTGTTGCACATAAATAGCAATGAGATGTCACGGCAGATAACTTGACAGGATAATTACAGATTGTAAATCTGATTTGTCACGAATAATAACAACTTTTCACGGCAAATCACATGCATGAACAATTGAAGTGTGCAAATCGGATCAGGTCACGGTTAACAACACTTATACCTCAGGCTAGAATTAAGCTAACTACATAGGCCAGAAGGAAGGGTAGCACAAGAACATGCACATTTGCTCAATTATAGACCGTTGACGCCAGATCAACTAAACTTGGTAACTTATATGGTGCTAGGCATAGCAAGAGATCCTTCTGAGTACCCGACATGAGGTTACCGCCCCGTACATCAATCAGTCAGACTGCAACAAAACAAATTGGAAGGAGATAGCCTGCCAATCAACCAACTCCAGTCAACTTGCAACCAATCAAATTGGAAGGAGATAACATGCCATCAACCAACTTTAGTCAGCCTGAAACCAAGCAAATTGGCCTGCCGTCGACCAACTTCAGTCAGCCCAACTCCAAATCAACTCCAGTCAACTTGTTTAGTCAGATCGTTCAGCCAAATTAGCTTTAGTCGTCATTACTCAGCAAGATAAACGTAAGTCAACTTCCTTCAGCAATATTAACTTAAGTCAACTTATTCAGCCAGATTGCGCAGCCAGATAACTTAAGTCAACTTTACCCAGCCACATAAAACTTAAGTCAACTTCTTTCAACAAGATCAACTTAAGTCAACTTGTTCAGTCAGATTGTTCACCCAGATCAAGCCAAATTACTCCGCCCGATAAAAGCCAATCCACTTCAATCAACGGCTAAGTGTGATACCACCCCAGCACAAAGAAATGTATTATTACTGTATTCTGCGGCTGCAGCAGTAGAAACATCCAAGAGCTGCAATCAGTCCTTCTTCGCTTTTGTCCACTGTGTCTTGTCCTCAGACGAAATTCTTAGCTTCCTCAAGTCCATTCTTGACGCGAGTGTACCGAGTCCTGCTTTCTTGAGGTCACCTCGTAGCACGCTTAGCAGATTTATGCAATGACGTCCTCTCCTGGCTTTGTATTTGCTGGCTCCGAGTAGGGCGAATCCCAAGGCTCTCTGGCATCCTTAGCACATGGGCAAACATGGACCATCTTTTGCTGGGCAACTTTTACAGACAGCGACGACGTATTGAACATCTTGTATACTGCATCGTTGGAAATTATGATATCTGGCCATTGGTGTCCAGTGATAGTGTGTAGGTGTTTGCTGCGGCAGGCATCGAGTTTGTCTAGAGCTGCCTTTGGACCTGCCCAGCTATTACAATTATACAACATCAAGGATACGCAGGTTGCGTTGTATAAACGTAGCCTTTTAGCAAGGGCATCTTTGATCTACGAATCCATAGCTTCCAGAAGGACTGGAAGTCTACATAGCACTGGAAAGCTATGTTCTCCATGACGCAGCGTGCAGCAATGTCAGCAATACTGCAAAGCGGTGAGCCCAGGAGTTTTACTTTTCCTCCATGTTTGGTCACCACGAAGTGGATGCTTCGTAGATAAATATAATGGATTGAACTCTGTTTTGGATTCATTTATGAAGAGATTCCCAATTTTGAGTTTACCTGCAGCCATTGGGAGAATTCCATCAAATGGTTTATTTTCCTCGTCTATGAAGTCCACGTCGTCGGCATATTCAATCTCTAGCGGCATACCCAGTATTGACACTGTGGGGTGGGGGTGAGGTGGGGTGGGTGGAGGTGGGGGTTGGTCTTATGGAACTTTCCTGCACGGATTTTAATGCGGCAGCAAGGTAGCAGGTGAAAAGCACAGGAGATAGACCATCTCCCTGTGGGGAGCCGATTGATGTCTCAAACTCTACAGACGTCACTGACTTGACTCGTACTCTCAGCTTGGCGTCTGCCAGCAGTAATCTCACTAAGCACACACATACTTAATATTTATATAGAGAAATCCTATATCTAGCTAATAGTTATATCCAATCAATTACGTGTGTGATTTTAGTTAATACAGACATTCATTAGAATATCAACCGTAGCCCATTGTTGAGTATTTCTTTTCGTTTTATTTAGAATACTCCTGCACGATAGGACTAAGCCATACCCACTTTACCATAGCGATCCACTAGCCCTACTGTTCTACAAACCTCAATATTGGTGAGATAGTGCGGTATTATTGCCATCTATAGGTACACAGCTTATCCTTTTAAGGTGAGACGTTTTAGTTAAGGGTTAAGAATAATAATATGGCAGTAGAAATAGATAGGCATTCTGGTTCTCAAATGGATACAGACAACTCAGACGACTTATTCACGACTGACGAGCCAACACTCGCCACTTACCTCGAGGATATATTCGACATGTGGGGCATGGGGTAACAGGGTTGAACAGGTGTTAAAGATGCACTGACCCATGCAACTTGTAGCAAACGAACGGTCCACATGACATACACTAGGCAATTAGCTGGATCCTCGTGATCTGGCTGGTTGCAGTACATATTACCAGGACACAGCAGCGATGCCTAATGCGGTCACGAGATCAGCAGAGGAGTCACATTATTTAAGCCCTCCTGTACTGAGCGTGTACTGTAGCCGCTAGAGGTAGGCGTTGCTCCATGTTATCCTGATGGTACTGCTGGTTAGCTAGTTTCGGGGATTGGGAGTGGTGTCCACAAAGACTGACCTTCAGGGTCGGTGGAACAATCATGCTCCAGTGGGTCGTGCGGCCAGTGCCATGGAAATTGAACATCACTGTCTCATCCCGGCTGTTCGTATTGCCAGTTTGTCTATTCGGCATTTATCCACATTTGTAACAGTGCCTACGATTAACAGGCATCGCAAGGTCGGATGTGACGTCCATATTTTCACTGTTTGGTATAGAATTGTAATAAGGCAATCCGCCATTTAAGTAACTGCTTCTCTTAGTTAGCTATAACAAAAACTTGTAAAATACTTGGACCGCAGTTCACTTAGGTTACACTATGCACCAACAACATACGCATCATCTTGTTTCTCCCCTACCGCAACAATTTTTCACTACATTGGCGGTCATATCTGACCTTGTGGTGCCTATTAGTCATCAGCCCAGTTTAGAAGTTTGAAAATTTAGATATACAGAAAAATGATACGGAGGTCGCATCCGACCTTGCAGTACCTATTAGTCATTGGTACTCTAGAAATGGTACAGTAAAAATAGTAATAATTAGGATATTAATTTATGGGGTACACCGATTAGACTTCAGTACAGAGTACAATAAATGTCACATATATTTGATACGTCACAAGATTACGACGCGAGCTGGCATGCTGCTGTAGTTGCTGCTTGGTGATTAACCGCAGGGCTCTAAGTGATGCGGCTCATACTCTGGAACAGTGAAGAATAAAGTTATTTCTGATGGCTGACAAGTATTCGCACATACTATACAAAGTCTAATCTACCGCAATATTTAAATATCTGTATTTGGTGCGAATATGACAGATGCCTTTCCTTTTAGGAAGGCTAAGTAGTGGGTATATAATGCAGGATTTCTGGTTTGGCACAAGACAATCCGCGTCATTTAGCTCTTGCGGTGCGCAAAACAAAGTCCTAATTTGGACTGTGGTCAAAACATTAATCTGAAACGCTGGATGCATCCGTTGTTCATCACGACTATTTCGACGCGGCATGGCATATCTGGCGGAAGATCATGAACACGACTGTTCGACATACAAATTTAGGATGGTACTATTCCCACGGGCCACACCGCAAAGAAGGCCCCTTTGGTGTTGGTGGCCCTGTTAATCTTTCAGGTGTGTGCAAGAACTTAGTTGCGGTGCAGAGTGATGGTGTCCTGAGGCGAACCTGACTGAGACAAGTTGCGTTGATGGAGATTGCAGAACGCGAGCTCTTGACTCGGCCAATCACTGCACACATTGTATCCGAGGTACGGTTGTCGACCATTGGCCTTCACCCCACCAAGCATGCGCACTATTGCTGTCTCTGCTCAGTTGGAGCTCAAAATAGTGAGATTCAAGATTCAAGATTCAAAATGATTTATTTCATGCATTATATATATATATATATATATATATATATATATATATATATATATATATATATATATATATATATATATATATATATATATATATATATATATATATATATATATATATATATATATATCACAATTGGGCAGTCCATCAAAGGCAGAGCCTATGAATCGATGGACCCCCTACACATAAAACAAGACATTGCAATAAATAAGGCGACAGCTGATACAAACATCTGTAATATAATAGTAATGCCCGTATAGGCATTAACACAGGACGGTACAACATATATTTTTTGTACCATTTTGCCATAATTGTCCTACAGTGTTCTACATATAAACGATCTTCATAATATTTTGTAATTGTCTTCCATCTAGGATATTTACTGTAGATACAGGCCTTTTAATATGGTGCATTGGGAGTGGTGTGGGAGGGGATGTGGGGGGGGGGGGTGCTCAACAATAACATAGAAGTATTGGGTATGACTGTAGATAAGCATTTTGTAGTAGACTGTCGACATCTGATATGTCCACTGAGAAAAGGAATATCAGATGAACGTTCAAGCTAATTTAGATCTGATAGGGACCATCTATTTTGGTTCATTTCATGCTTTTCAGCGTGGTATAGCTCTCCTAAATTTGTTAACACCTATCACTCTGATGGCAATATTCCATCTTCTATTATATCTAAAGCAGAGAAACCGGCGCACAATATTCAGCAAGTTTGGTGGACGATGTTGCTGTTGATGACTACATCAAACCTGCCTAGAGAATGTAGCACCAGTTTCTCTTCGTTATTTTGAAGATTGATAACCCTGCCATCAGAGTGACAAGGGCTAGGGTTAGGGAAGAAGCGAAATCATAAGACTTCGTCTATACCGAATATGTCCGCTACGAAGATGACATATGGCTCTAACAAACATTTTTTGACTGACGTACAGATCAGACATGTAGGCGAGCCCGCAAACCGACACAGTCGCATCACATAATAATAATAATAATAATAATAATAATAATAATAATAATAATAATAATAATAACAATAATAACTAGAACACATTTACTGAAGTAACTGTAAATCTGCGATGACTGGGTATTAAGGAGCATTATAAGCCCTCATATGATCATTGAACATGTCTGATGCTGATCTGATAAAAAGTCTAAGTGTTGTCGCAGTTCTAAGATCCATAGTTGAAATTCCCATACTTTTGCACAGGGTATGGAAAACCTGATTTCCTGATAGCCTTGACCCTAAAGTATAAAATAATTTGCTGCAGTAAAATCTTTACCAAGATCAAGGAAATGCCATTACGTGTCAAATAAATGAGAGATTAATGAATTGAAGGTAAAGGGAGGCAATTCATGCAAAAAACCTCAAAATTTTAGGCAGGTAACTTATGCCAAACATGAAAACTGGAAAGCTTTACCCATGAATGACCTTGCCCCCAAGGGAGATATTAAAATTTTAATTTTTTAGCTCTCTCAGTGTTCTACAATCTGGCCAGGTTTGAAGAGAATCGGAAGAAAATATAGGAGATAACACTGTTCCAATATTGTTCCCATAGGTTTACTATGGGGGATATGTGACACCCAAAAGCTGATTTTCTTGAAAACTGTTGGCTGGATCAACTTTAAATTTGATACCAAATCAAGTCTGTATGAGAGTCATACATTTACCAAATTTCAAGTCGATCGAAGCAAAACTCATTTTGGCGGCCATTTTGAAAAAACAAATTACGAGTTCATTTCTGCAAAAAAAATATTTTGAGCATTTGACTCCAAAAGGTTTGCCTGGTCGTCATTTAAAAAAAAAATTTCGATTTTCACCCTGTTCATTTCTGCAAAAAAACCGAAAACTGGTACTTTTGCACAAAAAAATTTCATGGCGCCCATTTTGAAAAAAAAAAATTTTTCAAAAATAATGATCAGTGGCAACATCCTACCCAAGTATGGGAGTGATCCGATCAAAACTCTAGGTGCAGTAGCACTTCAAACATCCAATTGAAATCCCCATACATTTCCTACGGGACTTTTTCCATGCATTGTGGGGTCAAAGGTCTGGCGGCCATTTTGAAAAAGAAAATTAAAAAACAAATGGCCGGTGGTAACATCCTCAGCAAGTACGGTAGTGATCCGTTGAAAACTCTAGCTGTAGTATCACTTCAAAGATCAATTTTGAAATTTCCCATACATTTCCTATGAGACTTTTTGCCCACTCAAAAGTGGGTAGCTCGAAAACTATTGGGAGGATCCAAAATCAAAGTAATAGCCATCGATTGTTGAAGTTGACCAAGTTTGGAGCTGATCGGATGAAAACTGTAGGAGAAGATAGCTCCTAAACTTTTGGGAGAAGAATAATAATAAGAAAGATCCTGAGTAAAAACAATATTCTGCGATAGATCGCAGATTAATAATAATAATAACAAATAATAATAATAATAATAATAGTATTAAGTCATCTAGTATTTGAGCCGAGTTTCTTATGGTAAATATAGACTCATAAAATGCTTGAAATAGTAAAAAGCATTAACGCAGAATTGGAATAGGTAAGGTGGGATTGACTCATACTGGCAGAAATCGCCCACTGCAGGTACAGAGTAAATATGATATCTGGCTGCTAGGTTAGAAAAAGATTTAGGTTTGACACTTTCGACCCCTCTGGCCCATTCCCTTATTTCCCTTATCTACGCAATGTTCGGATATGTTGGGACCTGAAAGCCACCGCAGCATTAGTTAAAGTAGGAGGTTCCCGTCTACCCAGTCTCAAAAGATTCAGCATTGACCAGCTCACATATCGTGGATTAAAATTTATTGCTAGTGGTATGTGGAGCCTCTCTGCTACCCGACACACCAGGTTTATCTGGTAGACATGGGACTAAAACCCTAAACTAGTTTGGTTAGGTTAAACACATTCAACCCATTACTCCTTTCACGCTGCGTTCCATGACTATCAGCTACTAGACAATTATTAGTAATCTGTTTGATATGCTGGGATGGAGCTAGTTCTACCCATTGAGGAGAATGCTTGGCCAGCCCTCCCGCTCGGAAACACAGCTATCTTGACGGGATCAGTAACGTTGATCTACCGCATGAATAGATCTGTTTAAACCACACATCAAATTACTTACAACTTTACTGTTAAATTTTTGATTTAGAACACAACTGCTCTATCGATCCGCTTTACCGGCCTGTGTGCTAATGATTTGTAACACACAAATCATTAGCGCACGGGCCGGTAAAGCAGCATAAAAAATTTGACAGTATAATTAGAGAGAATTTCAAAAATTATCTTCCTTGCGTTCCAGTCTATAATCAACACCGGCTGAGAACTACCTATTACAGACACCTACCAAGACGCATGTTAAAGAACTCGCGCAAATACGGGACATTATAAAGATCTTGATGTAACGTTTATATTTCTATCTCTCGCTTCTGCAACAGACTACACCTCAGCAACAGCATTTTGGCCGTCGCCATAAGCAGCATCTACGTTTCCAATCAACCACATGCTTTTTAGAGCCACGTGACATTTACTTCTATTTCCAGTAAGTTGGATCAAACGCTTTAAACAAAAGAGCCGCCCAAAGACGTGATGGAGGAGTGGCGAGGGTGAGACCGGGAGATTACCACTGACGTCACCTGGCTCCCACACACCTCCATCGAGCGGTCCAGCCTAAAATTAAAATAGGCAAGTTTATAAGCATCCAATCTGAAAAACCGACTCACGCTAATTAAAAGGTGAGGCTCCGCAAAGAAAAAGTAGTACCACATTTCTATGTCGATCGAAGGCTGTTAAATGCGCGAAATTAAGACAAGTTTAATGAGCCATTCTTCCTATAGTTACAACTACTCCCTTTACATGGGAGGAATTAATCCTATGACGTCCAGGCCGGAAAACGAGGAAATATTCACATACGAATGACCGAATCACCTGTTAAAAACTTTTAGGTGTGGTCATCCGCCGCCTGTGACGTCACCAAATAGTATAAAAGGAGGAAGCGTGCTCTGAAACTTTGTCTTCCCGTCAAAACTCGACACCAGGGAAAAACATAGCATTAGGCTTCTTTCGTGTCGCAAACCAAATTCTGCTGTATTTCTTATTATTATTTCATTATTATATTTTGCCTGGAAAGTTATAAACAATGAAGAGATAGGGCATTAGGTTTTGTATAAGGTTCCCGCAACCAACTACCATGCCGGAACAAGATGTCACTCCTTGAAGATTAAGCGTTATCGGATTCGTCTGAAGAAGGATCGGTACCAGTTCCAAAATGGTTCCCGTGTAACTCGTTGTTAGCTAGCGGAGAGCCATGTACCAGAACTTTCACTAGAATATCTGACCGCACACTTCATGTTAACAAGCATCATCCCTTCCAGTTAGCCTTTTGTGTGACATGCCAGTATCTCTACACCGCTGCTCGCTATGAGGTGACACACATGCTCTGTTATCATCACCGTGTGTTGGAAGTGATGTTAGTTCCTGGAGAAGAGAACGAGGATCGTGCCATTTTAGCCACACGATTCGAATCTCGGCTCCTGGTCAAAGTTCTTCCGACCGAGAAAATGGCCCACACGAAGAACACTACCCATAGATATCCCGTTAGCCATCGTCTTCCCGTGGCTACTGTAAGCAACGTACCAATAGCCAGACGTGAAATCATGCCCGCAGCCACGTCTGGAAGCGTTACGCCGGTACCAGTCACTTCATCCACACCAGTCCAAAAGCGGAGTAAGAAGCAAAAGTCTACCACAGAATCCAGTTTGGTAGCACCCGCATTTACGTATTAGCCATCAGGCTACGGTCACTACACCCGCCACCGTAGTGTCTAAGACAGTGTTAGCCAGTCAGCCGATTTCTGTAGTGATTACGACACCTGGGGAAAAAAATTCCATGTTACCCTCAGTCACCATCTCCGCCCGAACTTACTATAGATGAGGGACCAGGTCCGTTGCAGCCTGTGACAATTAGTGTAATGCCAACCCATGTTATTCAGCATCCGCCTCCTCACCTTTCTGACCCAGAAATCAGAAAGGGAACCATGCCGGAACGTCCATATGCGGGAAAGAGACGGATCGCCCACACACAGGATATTCAGCCCGTGCCTAACGTCACCGCAAGTCGTCTATTAAAATATGCTACGTTTCGGAAGATGTCATCTCCTGCCATATCCGCTCCTGCACCATGTCCTCAGCCTATGGTACAGCTCACCGCCATCACCACGACAGCTACAGCGATGACCACGACAGCTACAACAGCCACCACGACGACTACCATCACTACAGCATCAACTACATTGGCAACCACTAGTACCGCAGCTCCATACGGATGGATATATTAGAACCGGCGATAACTGTGAGAGACATTATGGATGCACATATTTCCGCTACCATCACTTCAGATGTTTCCGACAGTGCCAGTAATGGTGAAAGCATCTCAGCAATGACAGTGCATCCACCGCGACCCACCACCGTCAGTCGCGGGACCCAGACTCAATGGGGGAAATTTCGCTGCGGAGGTGTGATCATTTGTAATACAGCAGAAATATCAATAGGCGATTCGTGGAAATGTATTAATTATTACTTTATTTTTTAAATACTTTTCTTCTTATTATATATGTTAGATCAATTGAATCCCGTCCTTAGGATGACTACGGTTATCCGACACAGCCAGGCACTGAAGTGTGCGGCTGTGTCGGATAACCATAGTCATCCTAAGGACGGGATTCAATTGATCTAACACGAAATGAGCACTGCGGACTCCGATGTTGTAAGAACATGGTGTGCGACGTAAAGAATACAACATCCCGTGATGCAATAATGTCACAATCCCGTCATGCAGTCTCAGCTACGCTGAGGCTGCCTGATAACCCAACTTTTAAGTTATTATTATATATCTTATTTTTCTTATTATTTTTCTTCCTGTCCCAGACGTCAGGCGAGCTACACTCACTAAGGTAGGGTCTTTAACTTCCAAAGCATTTTTGCTTGAAATATTAGAGTGGGCCCATTTTTGCCTACTATTCTTATCCCACTTTAAGCAGTGGCGACACCTTCCCGAGACGGAGGCCAGCGCGACGCACTTGCCTCTCGTAAGGATTCAGCGACGATGGTCCACGCCAGGATAATACTCCTCACCCAAACTAGCACTAGGAGTAGTGCCCGCATGAGGCACATAACTTTTCGTCCGAGATAACCTTCTTCCTTTCAGCTTAGAGGTATAATAACTTATATTAAGTTAATTAGCTAAGTCTCGTGTACGGGAGCCTCCCTTGCGGGGATACCTCCGTGGACCTACGAGTCTGTGTGGTACCTCCGGGAGCCCATGTTTAAAAGTTCATCTACCTGTCTCTATGTCTCGTTTTTTCGTACGCTCTTACTGTAGTATTATCTAGCCATATTTATAATTGTTTAGGTAAACTCATTGTATAGACTTATATTTTTAGATCACCAAATCAAATCTTGTAAGTCCATAGATCACGAAATTGCTATGGACAGGCATACTGGTGACACAAATTCTTGGGATGAGACAGTTGTGTTTAATGTTCGCGATGATGGTCGCATGGCCCCACTGGAACGATTGAGTTCCACCGGCCTTAGGAGCCGGTTTTTGTTTCCCGCAGGGCAGTCTCATACAAGGTCCGTCACCCTGAGACCGGATGCTAACCAGCGTCATCACTCGTCGTGCACTTGTGGCGCGGCGAGTCGACATGATACACCAGAATGGCCCAACACTACCCGGCGAGCTACAGTATATGCATAAGCTGCCAGCTAATGCGCGTATGCTAGCCACCTCTCATGGCCGCGCATGTGCGGCGGGCAATCTCACCGACTTATTATTTTGTTCCTCTATTATGTGGCTATATGTGCGTGCCCACCCAGGGGGTGAGCTTGGCGCGTCCCAGACCAGGCTGTTCTGTACACAGATAGACTGGCCGGTTCGTACCCGACGGAGTGATCCACACTACACCACACACCCTTCTTCGTACCCGACAGGGCTATCCACGCTACACCACTCCCTCTCACACATATCACGCATGTGTGCACACTTAGCACGACCATTTACATATTGACAAACTATAGAACGATAGAAGGCTTAACACGTACCTCACCGAAATATTACCAACGACACTAGAGACCTACTCCGCTACACTATATGAATACCATTTGACGAAAAAACAATATAATAAGGCATTTACTCTTTTAGCATGCATAAACTATATTTCTGTTTCAATGTCAACTCTAACCCTTTAATGGTAACATTTGGTCAAGAAAATCAAAATACTTGCTTATGAAATGTCCATTTGCAGAACAATACAAGTCTATTTTTGAAAATTTACAACTGGAATGACTGGCTCGATTATCGACCCAGTCATTCCAGTGGTAATTTTTCAAAAATAGTCTTCTATTCTCCTGTAAATGGACATTCCCTGAGACCACTACAGAGGCCGGGTTTAGCCGGTATGACCATTAAACGGGTAAGGAAACATTACCTGTTGCCAAATGAAGAAATTGATAAAAATAAATAACAAACATCCATTTTTTGCATACATAATGCCTGATTTCCAACCTGTCGTCTAATGATAGTAGACCCGAATTACCCAATTTATACTAATAGTTTAGTCGTAGAAGCCAGTTTGGTGGGTCAACCTAGACAAAATTCCCACCTAAGTCTTTTTTGTGTCATTCGCTGTGTAAGGTCACCAAGAATCACATACTAAAAATCCCCATCGATCCCTTTTTGGGCGGAATTTTTGGCGAGGGTTTGAATTTGAGCATGCTTCTATTTTCTTCTCAAACCGCTTTTATAGATATCTTAAATCTATGCTAACGATCTTCTTTAAAATCATATCTAACATCTCATTTGTCGTATTACCCGTAATAATACATTATTAACGTGTCTCATGATAAATTTAATTTGAATTTGAATTTGAATACCTGGTTGTTTGTAATTTTAATAATATTTGTTCCAGGGTAAATTTAGAAACCGCGTTATCAAGTAAATCAAACGTCATTTCTGCGAAGTCATAACTATACAGAGTGTGTATAATGACTTGACTACATTCTTCTTCTTGAAACAATATAAAATACACGTGTTTTTATATGCCTTAATACCTCATCCCACTAATTAGACAGTTCGAAGTGTGGCATATTGCCATTTTTTCTTATTGATTTAAAGTAACGAGTCATGGGATTTGGGCTTATACAGTTTAATTAATTAAGCAACTATACGAATTTTGTGGCTATATTCCCTCGACACCAGTATCATTGATACGATGAGTGGAATTGATTCTACTTATAGCGACAGTGACTGTCACAGTTATACACGAGGAAAACTGCGTGATCTGCTTGCAGCCATTTGAGAAATGCGACCCTCCAATTCCTGTGAGGAGAAATGGTCTTGAAACACTAATCCGTTTCAGTGATATTCGAAATGATGAAGAACCACATCGGTATATGGTTAAGAAGAGTGACGCTACACCCATGGGCAACGTGCTTGTTCATGCTGGCTGTATAAAGAGATAATCTGACCCAGGAACACCAAAGTCGGGTTGTATGAAGTGGCGCCATCCCCCAAAAGATTACGATCCTCTACTCCATATCCATTCGACTGGAACACTGATTGCCTCTTATGTGGGGAAGAGGCGATAATAGATAGGAAGCATCCAGAGAGGGATGTTATCAGGTCTGTGCAGACATTAGAGCTAAGGAAAAGTATAGAGGAACAATGTGACAGTAGGTCCGATCCCTGGTCCCTTGAGATCCGCACTCGCCTCGAGAGTTGTATAGATTTTTCTTCAGAAAAAGCAGTTTATCATCGTTTTTGTTATACGAAGTTCATGCGCACATTGCTGACCTCACAGGCCGTGGGCCGACCTGGTGACCACGAAATGGGAAATCAGTCTTGTTCAATTGGCTAGAAAATGTTTGTGAATTAGAATTATACACAATTGCTGATCTTCATCCGATGATGGAATTAGCAATCATCGACCTGAATCCAAATGATGAGACATGCATCTATTCCACGCTGTTGTACATCCAAGAACAGGAAAGCCACCTCAACTTGCCAACAGCCTGTGTAACATTCGATCAACTTTGGCTAAAGGCAAGATGATAAAGGTTGCCAAAGGTCTGGACAAAATAGTCATGCGTCTTGGAGGGTTCCATCTGCTAATGAGCGCATGTAGTAGTATCTTTCATATGATGAAAGGATCTGGAATAGAAGAGGCATAATGTGAAGTGTATGGTCAGAATGCAGTGACCAATATGATGAATGGCAGGGCTATTGCTCGAGCTCTGCGTGATCTCTACCTAATAGAGGCATCACTAACTACAAAATTGCTAGCTTCTCTACTCCCTCAGAATTCCAGCGACAGTGAAATGGAATGTGGAGAGAAAGATATAGACTTTGAATCAAATGAGTCTTTCTTTGATGAGCCAAGTTCCAGATGTACTGATGAACGCATAGGCCAACTGATATAATAGCAGAAAAGGTCAAAGAACTTGAGAAGCTACTGAATGATGTTCTTGACCTTAGCATTACTACAGACATGCTTGCTGACTACAAAGAACTCGCTACACTGGACGAAGAAATGAAAAATGTAAAGACAGAATTGAGTGCTCAATCCAAGGGCCTACGCGATATGAAAAGTAAATCAGCCTTCTGTCACGGCATCTTCCATCGCTGGGACTTGCCACGAAGATAAGTACGGGAGATGCGGATACACTGATAGTATCAATAGCACTTGACGATGCTAGAGATGGTCAGCCAGTCATAGTTGTTGCTGAGGACACTGACATCTTCACAATGTTGTTGTATCACTTGCACGATAGATTGGCAGACATTTTCTTGAAGAAGGAACTGAACCGGTCAAGAAGTCGGCGATTTTACAGTCTCAAGGAAGCTGCTGATGTCATCCCAGCAAAGATACGAAAGCGTATTCTTGTAATTCATGCCACGTTTGTCCATGGTAAGACGAATCTTATGAAGGTAATGTCTAAGTCCAAAGAGGTACAGGGTTTGTCTGATACAATCAGGACTTGTGATACATCGTAGGAACAAGTTGGCAGTGCAGGAGTTAGCCTATTCCGTTGCCTGTATGGTGGCACTGAGGACATGCTTACTTCTCTGAGATATGCCCGATATATGCAGAAGGTTATGAATGGAAGTAAGATAGAGCCACACTGACTTACTTCCACAGCCTCCGCATTCACCTTCAGGTTGTCAGATGGCTAACTCTTAGTAACGATGAACTGGACACCGATGATTGGGGATGGAATGAGGAAAATGGGTCTTTATGCCCGATAATGACAGATCTTGAAGCTGCTCCATCGAAGGTACTCAGTTTCATTCGTTGCAAATGCAAAGTAACAACAAAGAATCCATGTAGCACCAAGCAATGCCTATGCAACAAAAACGGATTGAAATGTGTGATCGCATGTGCAGGGTGCCGAAGTCAAATGTGCAGCAACATTGATGATCTGACAACTATTGATGAAGAAAATGACGGCTTGGACTTATAATCTCATGTTATCACAGGGCACATCCTGACCTCGAAGTGTGTGTTAATAAGCATCCTCAGTGATAAACTTCTTTCTTTTTTCGCTGACACCTGCGCATCTCAGCTGTTGGGTGACAAGGAATATATTTTATTTTTTCACATTTGTATCATTTCAGAATGTTGAATATGGTGTTTTGTTGGAAAAAAGCAAACGACGCTGTTATCCGCTACCATGGAACCGTATCAGATTTCACACATGATGTAAAAATGGTCCTCAAATTAAAATCTGTGTACAAAATTCCGCCCAAATGGGATTAATGGGGATTTTTAGTATGCGATTAAGAATTAATGTCTGTTTCAAATGAAACCACAAAACCTTAGGTGGGAATTTTGTCACGGTTCACACCCCTCAACGATTAGGCTATAAGCTGAACTAATGCGTGATCGTGTCGAGTCTTAGAAGTAATTATTATCAAGCATTGTCAAATATGCAATACCTATGATTCATTTAAAACAAAATGAGCGATAATACCAGGAATATTAGTGAATAAAAATATATACCGTAAATACTATTAATCGCAAACAACTATTTTCAGTCACTTATCCAGCTCTTAACAGTTCTCTGTTCTATTGTAACATATTACCACAACCCAGGTGAGCTAATTAGGGTCTATTCGATTATGGGGAAACCGGTTTCGGTTTCACAAATCTGGTTTTGTAACTTCACTATAAATGAATACAATTTCTAGGAATACTGTAACTGGTTTGGTAGTTTCAACAATAAAATCGTTTTAATAATAGAATGCATAGTTTCACAGAACCTTTGTTTCAGTTCACAGGCGTAGGAACCGGGAGGGGCCGGGGTAGGGGTGTGGGCGCCAGGTTCCCCTGTCCCATAGTGTATCCCGGTAACACCTCCGTGCGCACCCCCACCCCCACCCACCCCCTATGTTTTGTCCGCACCCGGTAGCTTAGCAATCCCCACCCCCATCCCAAAAGCAAAGGCAAAAGACGTTCCGACACACAAGGGCCGAATTAAGCCTATTTGTTGCCCAGGGCTAATTAGTTGTAGGGCCTCTTATTTGGTGGCGCTGCTGATGCTGCTATATATAATACATTTGCTACGTATATCTAAAAATTCCATTGAATATTTTGAAACTAATTTGACTGGAAGCCTAAGGCACCAACAGCTTCCAGTCAAATTGCTTTCAAAATATTCAACATTTTACGTATATCATGACTGTAAAATTGAAGTGCTGGGATTAGTTTCAAATGGGTAAAATGTGATAACTGTTTTTAATTTTGGGCCCCTTATTTTCTTGCGGCCCTGGGGCCTGTGCACCATAAAGACGTAGAATAACGACAGACGTTGCCCAACGTCGGTCTTAGAACCGACCGACTCATGTACGCCGTGTGCTGAATGTAAAGACGTAAGTCCGCCCTATAAACGTCTGACCTGTGAGGCGTGAGATTGAACGGTGTCGATTCCTGCGTGTGGACTCGCGAACTTTGGCCATAACTGTCTTATTGCTGAAATCCACCATGGGGTACATTCAAGCATTACGAGCTCAAATCCGCACACTATTTTGAAAACAATTTGACTGAAAGATGCCTACGGCTACGCAACAAAAAATTTCAGTCAAATTATTTGCAAAATGTTTAGCATGTTAAGAGATATGCCTTGTGGAAGCCGATCATCATATCGATAACTGATGTGCATTTCTAGTACAGCGTATTTAACCCTTTGCTGCCCAATATAAGGCTATTTTTTAAATTGATCACCTAGAATGACTGGCTCGGTAAACGAGCCAGTCATTCCATTGGAAAAATTTTCAAAAATAGTCTTCTCTTGGTCTTCAAATTAACATTTTATGTACAAAATTTAATTTTTCTTTAAAAAATTTAGGCATTAAAAGGCTAAGGCAAGAGGCCTATTATATATATATATATATATATATATATATATATATATATATATATATATATATATATATATATATATATATATATATATATATATATATATATATATATATATATATATATATATATATATATATATTAACATTGCCTTTTGTGCGCACAGTTATTATAGCAACATGTCGAAGAAGGCCCCATACTCTGAGAACGAGATTCTTAGACTACTCGAATTATATCGAGAGAATAAGATGGTGCTCCAATCAAGTTTCAAATCGACGGTAACTAACCAAAAGAAGCAACAGTTGTGGCAGCACATAGTTGATGAAGTTAACGTGGTTGGTATGCGAAATCGAACAGTCAAAGAGGTCACCCACAAGTGGAAAGACATAAAGGCGCAGGCTAAAAAGGACCTTTCGACTAGAAAAAACCCCAAAACGGGAGGTGGGAAGCCAGCTAAAGAAGGATCCTATAGTGAGGTAATATTGGAGATCATCGGTGATGATGCGCCATCTTTAAACTGGGTACCAGGCGGTGGCCTTGAAAGTAGTATTGAGCAAGAAACGTGCAGTGCAGAGGAACATTCTGCTTTTAACTCCACGAACGACGAATCCGCAGATCAATCGTTGAAACGTATGTGAAGAATAGTAAAATGTTTCATGAGCAGCGGCGGTTGTGGTGGTGGTTGCGGCGGCGGCGGTGGTGGCGGCGCCAGTAGCAGCAACAGCAGCAATACTGCAGACATACATGTACTGTCACGAAATGTCAATACAGTAAAAGTGCTTTATTTCGGCAATCTACTTTTAAGACCAATATGGTGGTTCTTTAAAACTAGTGGTCATTTGACCACCCGTCATAAAGAGCTATCAATTTGTGGTCTCAAAAGCTACTACCCATATACATTGACTATATTAACCGACCTTATTTCTCTAGCAATATCTTTTTAATGTTTCGAAAATTTGACGTTAGAGAAATAGATGTGAAAATATTTCAGACACTTTTCAAAATAATAGCGCACGTATTATTTAAACCTGTTACATATATGTAAATTTCTTTATTAATTTACTTTTCAGAGACTGCGGAGACTTCAAATAGTCATTGTGACGATGATGATGCATTGGAAACGTTGCCAGACCCACCACGAAAGAAGACCAAGCTGGCAAAGGAAAGGGATGAGAGTGACCTAAGTCGGGACGAGCTTCATCGAATTCTTTTGCGAGAAGAAATTACCAAAGTTCGATTAGAGACATCAAAAATTGAGCTTGAGAAAATAAAGCTTGAATTAGAAATCAGAAAACTGCAAGAAGAGGAGTTGGCCCGACATCGATATACAACTTCTACAGAACAGTTAACATATATGAATGTTTAGCTATATCCTTAGAACAACACCATCATTTGCAGACAAACAATTATTTCACAAACAACTTTCAATCCAATTATTTCGAATATATTTAGTATGTCGAGAGTTATATAATTTAACAGTTAGTAATCAACAATATAATGTACCTGCGAGAATACAATAACTAGGGAATCTGAAACTCGCTCTCATTTAGTACCATTATTAACAACCGAGTCGAAAATTATCACATCGCACGAGCGTGGCCGATTGAGAAGTCAGAATTTGCGACAAAATTGACAATAGTGGTAATAAATGAGACCGAGTTTCAGATTCTATTATCATTTAACAGGAAATAATAAACAATCCACTAATAAGTTGGCTCACTGAATCTCTAATTTATCAAACATAATTTGACCAACATCGTTAACCCTTAGTTGCCCAAGACGATGAGAACGGCCTCCGTAGTGTTCTTGAGAAATGTCTATTTGCAGACCGAGAGAAGTCTATTTTATATATTTTACCACTAGAATTACTGACTCGGTAACTGAGCTAGGCATTCTAATCGCAAAGTTTAAAAAATAGTCTTCTCATGGTCTGCAAATAGGCATTTGATGTGTAAAAATTAAACATTCTTGAAGATACTTCCTTGAATGTTACCAGCTGAAATACTGTTTATATGATAAAGTGGCACATTATCGAGTAAAATAATTTTGCACAATTTGCAATCGCTTTACATTCCCACGCACATTAACATGATGTTCCAAGTCGATGTCAGCAGCATCAATATCAGGGTTGCCTGACGCTGGTGGCTGCGCATTCTCTGGCAAAGGAAGCCGTTTATTTATGCATATATTATGAAGTACAATAACAGCAGCTACCACTGTCGTTGCTCTTCTTGGCGACATCAACAGCTTGCCAAGAATGCAAGCGAATCGCGCTTTCAATACACCGTTGCACCTTTCAATAACACTACGGGTCACCTTATGCACATTATTGTATCTTTCCTGTGCATTGTTCGCTGGCCGTAGAAACGGTGTCATAAGCCAATGTTTCTGAGGATAAGCACTGTCACCTAGGAGTAGGCGATCCCCTTCCGACTCCTCGAAATGGCGATAAATGGTGCTCTCTGTTAGCATGCGCGCATCATGCGTACTGCCTGGCCATTTGACAACTGCATTTACTATTCTTAGGTTAGCATCACATACAAGTTGAACATTCAGGGAATGAAATCCTTTACGATTTACGTATTCCCACTCATGAGTTGCTGGCTTCTGTATTCGCACATGCGTTCCGTCAATGCATCCAATCACGTTTGGAAAACCTCCAATTTCCTAAAAATAATAATAAAAATAATAATAACAATAATAATAATAATAATAATAATAATAATAATAATAATAATAATAATAATAATAATAATACGGACGACGACGACGACAACGACGATGATGGTGATGATGATGATGATGATGACGATAACTATGTTGATCGTGGTGCCGGTTGTGGTGCTGCTGGTCGTGCTGCTGGTCGTGCTGCTGGTGGTGTTCGTGATGGTGATGGTGACGTCGATCGTGGTGTTGGGTTTTGACTTTGGTGTCTGAAATTCATTGTGATTATGTAAAACTTGCCTGGAATTTTGCCTTCGTGTTAGCGATATACTCTGCGTCATCGGGTAAATAGACGTTCTGCCCAAGACGTCGTCCTAAAGCCAATGAAACATTTCGAATAGCTCTACAGGCAGTTGTCCTATGCACATTCAATGCGTCACCCGACACACTTTGATAGCATCCAGTCGCATAAAATCTTAATGCAATCAGCACTTGTTGAACTGCTGACAGGGCAGCATTGCAATTAGAATTATGCTCGATTTCAGCACGGATCACATCAGTGAGTCGATATATTTTAATTCGAGAAAACCGAAATCTCTCAACAAGTTCAACATCATCATATATTTCCAACGGATGGTGCCTATCTCGAATCACCCTATCTCTACGTAACTGACGGCGAGACCGTAAATCAATGTTAAAGTTATGAACTAGACCGGCCATGACTGAATGTCTGATTAAATATGTGAATATGAAGTTGACAATTCTACTTCGGCGAAAACGTGTATTGCATTCTAAACGAGCAAAACGGACTCTCACGTCTGTTCTACGCCCGCCCTCTAGCAGACGTGAAAATTGGGACGTTAGAAGGTCGTGACGCCCGTTCTACGACTCATGGTGCACACGACGTTGCTGTTTTACGTCAGATGTGCCTATTTTTTCAACGACCGACCAACAAACGTCTTTATGGTGCACAGGCCCACTGGGCCTATTGCACCAGTGAGACGTTTGTTGGTCGGTCGTGGAAAATGAGGCAACGTCTGTCGCAAGTTAGAAACGTCGGTTGCACGGTTTGTCGCTGCAATAGCGTGACGCCGCTGAAACGTCCCAAATCTCACGTCTGCTAGGGGGTTGGCGTAGGAGAGTCGGTAACCTCGATCGTTCAATTTTTTACATGCTTTAGCTGGCTTAGCAAAATAAATGTGTCATTTTAATGTTTGGTCATGGCTGGTATAGTTCACAACTTTGGGTTAGATGTGCAATATAGGCGAAATTTAAGAAGAGAAAGAGTTATTCGCGACCGAACTAATGCTTTGGAAAAATATGACGATGCGGAACTGCATGAACGTTTTAGATTCAATAGACATGGGATCATCCAGTTAGCTGAGGAATTAAGGATGGAATTACAGCATAGAACTGACAGGAATGCCGCCCTCTCACCACTTCAACAACTGCTCATAGCCATGCGATTCTATGCCACGGGATCCTACCAAACTGTTACTGGTGATGTACTGAATGTACACAAATCCACAGCATGTAGAGCTATACGCAAAGTTTCCTTAGCGCTTGAGAGACGACTGGGGCAACATGTCTTTTTACCCCAGCATGCCGACTATGTTGCTAACACTAAAACCAAGTTTGCGGTAAGTTCTCTTTCCTTTTTATATATATATATGTGCGTGCGTGCGTGCGTGCGTGCGTGCGTGCGTGCGTGCGTGCGTGCGTGTGCGTGTGCGTGTGCGTGTGAGTGTGCGTGTGCGTGTGCGTGCGCGTGCGCGCGTGCGCGCGTGCGTGTTGGGGATGGGGTGCTTGTTTGCTTGGATACGTGCGTGCGTATCGTGCTTATGCGTGCGATCGTGCGTGTGAGCATGTGAATGTGTCCGTTAGTACGTATACTAGCATTATTGATCTTTATAATTTACTCGCCCATTTCCTATTCTGCTGCTGCTGCTGCTGCTGCTGCTGCTGCTACTGCTACTACTACTACTACTACTACTACTACTACTACTACTACTACTACTACTACTACTGCTACTACTACTACAAGCCCTCCTCCTCCTCCTCCTCCTCCTCCTCCTCCTCCTCCTCATCATCATCATCATCATCATCATTATTATTATTATTATTATTATTATTATTATTATTATTATTATTCTGCAGGCCATTGCCGGATTTCCCAATGTTGTAGCTTGTATTGATGGCACACATGTGAGGATTAAAAGACCGCCTGAGTATGAGTGGGAGTATGTAAACAGGAAAGGGGTTCATTCGATAAATGTACAATTAGTGTGTGATGCCGAGTTAAGAATAGTGAATTGTGTAGTAAAGTGGCCAGGCAGTACACACGATGCACGAATTTTAACTGAAAGTGTAATCTACAATCATTTCGAGGAGTCTGACATGTAGTGCCTGGTGTTGGGAGACAGTGGCTACCCACAGAGACAGTGGCTCATGACACCATTTCTGCATACAGCTAACAATTCCCAGGAAGCCTACAATAATGCACATAAAATAACTCGGAGTGTAGTTGAACGATGCATTGGTGTCTTGAAAGCACGATTCGCATGTATACATGGCAAATTGAACATGTCACCCGGTAGAGCCTGCACAGTGATAGCTGCGGTTATTTGTTTGCACAACATATGCATTAATAGAAATGTTCCTATGCCAGCTAACGTCGTGCTTCCCCCTGTATTAAATGATGCTAATATCGATATTGCAGTGCCGCAACAAAATGCAGTACGCGGGACGGCTAGAAGGATACAAATTGTACAAAACTATTTCCAACGTTGAGGACTAATTTTCAAGGATTGATATGACACAATCACAGTTAAGCGATGTCTGATAGTATACTAATTGTGATTCTATCATATATATTCAATGGAGTTTTTATGATCTCAACATTGCAATACTGTAGAATACCTTTCATTATTCAAATTTGTTATTTCTATATGCCTACTTCTCTTCATTTCCTTAGATTTATTTGGTTGGGCATATACGTTATTTAGTTATTTATGTGATTATGTGATCATCATCATAATCATCATCATCATCATCATCATCATTAGCGAACGGTGTATGTACAATCTGATGATTAACAATAATACATTAAATTACTAAATGTCCATATATACTGGAAACGTTGTTTGTGAGGTGCTTTCGTTGCCATAATTATTTTCTCCTATGTAGCTTGCTTCATCACTATAAACAGTTGAAATATCATGTGATGCTTGACTTTGTTGCGAACACTGCGAACATAGCACCGGGTGTCTTCTTTTCTCTTCCTCTTTCAGTTTTGTAATTTGCAGTTGCAACTTCTTTTGTTGCAATTTTACTTTTACGATCTCTTCCCGCAATAATACCTTATGTAGTTCTTCTCTTGTTGTATCTTTTCGAGAAGTTGAATCGTCAGCAGCTGCTGATGAAGACGTTGGCATGCTGCTTGTTATAGATGTAGGAGTTGCGCTTTCTGAGGGTGTTGATGCGGAAAGTGTCTTTGATACAGATGCTAAAAAATAAGATATTTGCAATAAATTATATTATGTGAAGTAATATATTCCTTCTGCTATTGCTGCTGCTGTCGTCGTCGTCGTCGTCGTCGTCGTCGTCGTCGTCGTCGTCGTCGTCGTCGCTTATACTTCTACTGCTAGTGCTGCTGCTTGTGGTGGTAGTGCTGCTGCTGCTGCTGGTAGTGCTACTGCTGCTGCTGCTGCTGATACTTCATTCTTCTATATGCATACCCTTCAATTCAGATTCATTTCGCTCATCTTTCTTAATATCGGACGTCCCCGGAATGCTTTCCACGGTCTTGTCGGTACTGACACCACTCTCGACTCCACCCAGTGGAACACCATTCAGTGAAGGAGCATCGTCACCTATGATATCTAGGATGACATCGGTATATCCACCCTCTTTCGGTGCTTTCCCGCCTCCAGTTTTTGGATATTTTCTTGCTGATACATCCTTCTTCGCTTGCGATTTTAAGTCCTTCCACTTGTGTGTCACTTCTTTGAGTGTACGATTTTTCTGGCCAACTGTTTATTTCCTCAACAATCATCTTCCATGTTTCTTGTTTTTTCTTATTTGTGACACTCGATTTGAAACTTGCGAGAAGCATCACCTTATTCTCCTTAAATAACTCTAGCAATCGGAGAATTTCTCCCTCGGAGTAAGGCGCTTTCTTGCTCATCGCGAAATAGAATGACCTATGTAGTATAATATTAACACCAAGTACACGGCGCACGTTCTGTTGAAAATACATTGCATGCTTTTAACATGTTTGACCGCAAATATTTAGTGCATTCCATATTAAGAACCGGGTAATTTCTTTTATACGCCGGAGTTACCCGCTTATGTAGGTCGGTCTAACGCCCTTCGACTGTGAGACGGTAGTTGCAAGGTCGGTCGGATTCACGACCGACGTTTGTTAACGTCTGTCGTCAAGCTACGTCTCACTGGTGCAATAGGCCCGTAGCCCTTGCCTTAATCTGTCTCTGCCTACACTCCTGCAGTTGCAAAAGTGAATGGATTCGTCGCGCATGCAGATACCATTAGTTCACTCAGCTATCTGGCTCATTAGAATGCATTTCAATTTCTTCGCAAAATAGGTAGCATATTGATCCATTAGGCACTCAAATAGACTTTATTTGCTACTATTTATGAATATATATACATTGGTTACAGGAATCCATCATAGGCAGTGCCTATAGTATATTCCACACTTGTAGAAGTCTATTCATCACGTGTAGTAGTCTATTCATCACTTGTAGTAGTCTATTCATTACTTGTAGTAGTCTATTCATCACGTGTAGTAGTCTATTCATCACTTGCAGTAGTATATTCACCACTTGTCGTTGTATATTCACCACGTGTGGTAGTATATTCCTCACCTGTAGTAGTCTACTCATCACTTGTAGTAGTCTATTCAACACTTGTATGAGTATATTCATCACATGTAGTAGTATATACATCACTTGTAGTAGTCTATGCATCACTTGTAGTAGTCTATTCATCACTTGTAGTAGTATATTCATCACTTGTGGTAGCATATCCATCACTTGTCGTAGTCTATTCATCACTTGCAGTAGTCTATTCATCACTTGTGGTAGTCTATTCATCACTTGTAGTAATATATTCACCGCTTGTGATAGTATAGCCATCACTTGTCGTAGTCTATTCATCACTTGCAGTAGTCTATTCATCACTTGTGGTAGTCTATTCATCACTTGTAGTAATATATTCTCCACTTGTAGTAGTCTATTCATCACTTGCAGTAGTCTATTCATCACTTGCAGTAGTCTATTCATCAATTGTGGTAGTCTATTCATCACTTGTAGTAGTCTATTCATCACTTGTAGTAGTATATTCATCACTTGTAGTAGTCTATTCATCACTTGTAGTAGTATATTCATCATGTGTAGTAGTCTATTCATCACTTGTTTTAGTCTATTCATCACTTGTAGTATTATATTCATCACTTGTAGTAGTCTATTCATCACTTGCAGTAGTATATTGATCACTTGTAGTAGTAGTAGTAGTAGTAGTAGTAGTAGTAGTAGTAGTAGTAGTAGTAGTAGTAGTAGTAGTAGTAGTAGTAGTAGTAGTAGTAGTAGTAGTAGTAGTCAATATTGTCAACGCACTGGCTCAGAATCTTCAATAATTGAAAAAATTCAAAAATTTAAGATATTTTGGTTTATCTTACTGCCTGAGATTTGTCATTTTGTTTGAGGAAAGCCATATGGCATTAATGTTAACCCTTTACTGGTTCAATTTGTTCAGTAGAATCCAAATATTCGCTTACTTATTTAATGTACATTTGCAGGCACAGACAAGGTCATTCCCGAGAATATGCCACTGGAACGACTGTCTCGGTTCCCGAGCCAGTCATTACAGCGGTAAATTTTCAAAAATACTCCAATCCCCGCCGGCAAATGGACATTGCCCAAGATCACTAAATTGACTGTTTTTGGCTGACCATCATGCAAGGGTTAATGTTGAATGATTGAGATGGATATTCTGGATAGCTATTTGAGTTTTGCTTTTACCAAGATGTCACGTAGATTCGGATTTTTCTTAAACGCAATTACTGGACGCTTGTTAAAGGGTTGTTTCAGTTTCTCCTGTAGGTTTTGATACTCATCTTTCAAGATTTTGGAAATCTCAACGTTTTTCTGATTATAGGTCAGAATGAATGGAATTTTGTCACGTTGATCAGATAAGCCTGGGTCCGAGTTTATTCCCCTTGGCCACTGTGTTTCGAGTTCTTTAATCCAAAACGATTCTCGAAGTTTTCTTTGTTTATCAGTTTCTTCTGCCGTATCTGAAAGGGGTGGCTGTTTAATCGGCATAATTTCAAAGTCACGAAGGACTAAATGGTCAGGAAGATTAAAATGTTCGGAAACATGTGTGTCTTCCTCTAGCCTAATATCTGAGAGGTGTCGAGTTGCCCGCCATCTTAATGGACATTTGGTTTCGCCGACATACTGTTTTTGGCACAATTTGCATGAAATTAGATAAATAACATTTTCAGAGTCACAATCTAGATTAGACTGAAGTTGGAACTTGCTTTTGTTCTGAAAGCTCGGGAACGTATTCTGGTTTGGGAGAAATTCATCTAACTTGCACCTTTTCTTTCCGCATTTGGGACATTCGCCTACACCTATAATCGGACGATTGTGAGAAATTTTTGTAGGCCGACGATTTGAGGCATTATCTGGAATGGTTCCCAAGCGGTCCAATGTTTCAGATTTGATTTTGCGCAAGAATCGTGAGGAGTAACCTCGTGGTTTGAGGGCTTTGAATAGGGTAGAGCACGCTTCTTCAAAGTTTTTCCTATCACTCGAATTCCTGTGAAAACGGATTATTTGTGATTTTACTATTCCTTTAAAAGTATGCGGTGGATGGAGATTTTTTGTGCAATAGCTGATGCGAATCGGTTGGTTTGAAATACACTTTGTAGTCTAAGTAGCCAGTTGTCTCATACTTTAGACCTTTATATACAGTTACATCCAGGAAATCTACAGACATCTCGTCAATGGTTGCTTTTAATTTGATATTCGGATCGTGATTGTTCAGAATTTCGAAAAATTCATCAAACTCTGCCTTTGTGTGTTGCCAAATCATGAAAATGTCATCAAGGTACCTGCGATAAATGAGGGGCTGTTTTGGACACTTTTCTAATGCTTCCTCCTCCCACTCTGCTACGTAAATATTGGCAAAACATGGGCTAAAGCGCTTGCCCATCGCGCAGCCGCAAATTTGTTGGTAAATTTCGCCATCGAATTCAAAATCATTGCCTTTCAGACTCAGCTCTAATAGAGCTATTACTTCTCTGTCTGGCCTGTTGGTGTCTGGGTAGTTCACGAATGCTTTACGGATAGAATTTATACCCTTCTCGATGTCAATGTTTGTATACATAGCATCGATGTCAAGCGTGACCAAGAATGAATTTGGAGGTATCAATGTCTCAGAGACCTGTGATAAGAAGTCTTCTGTGTTTTTCAAGAAGCTGGGGTGTCTATTTGCTATTGGCTGTAGATGGTAATCGACGTATTCACTGATTCTGTAGGATTCTGAGCCACAATCAGAGAGTATAGGTCGCCCGGGCGGTGACATTGGGTCCAACCACGAATCTATGGGTTTATGAATTTTTGGCAAAAGATAGAAAGTCCGTGGTTTTGACTCAAGTTTAGCAAAGAGATACTTATGTTGCTTTTCGGTGATCTTCTTGCTATTGAGCAATTTTTGAAGAATCTCATAAAATTTGCTGCAATTATTTTGCCAAAGTGGTTTGCTTAGTTTCTGGTAATGCTTTGGGTTACTAAGTTGTCGTTGTGCTTCACGTTTATAGTTATCTTTAAGCATTATTACAGTCGCCGACCCTTTATCTGCAGGTTTGATGACAATTTCGCTGTTTTTAGACAATTCAATTAAGGCCTGGCGTTCCTCATAGGGTAAATTTGGTTGATCATTAGGGAATGCAGAATTTTTAACACGTTCTGAAAAGAGTTCTATGCTTTCACCGATCGCTGGGTCCAGGATTTTTACGTTTGGTGCCCAGCCAGTTTTTTCAATAAATGGTGGAATGTTACTATTAGAGTTACGAAAGAAGTCTGCTAACTTAATACAGTGACTAAATTCAGATGTTTCCATACAGCCATTATCTAAAAGAGCATCCAAACCTGTTTTAGGTTTTGGTGTTGGGACAAATGTAAGACCAAATTTGAGCAGTGACTGCTCTGCTTCACCTAATGGGGAGCCAGTTAGATTAACAATATTACTGCACAGTCCTGTTTCCGGGCGGATGTTACCTTGGCCCTTGTCTAGTTTAAATTTAGGAATTTAAGCCAGGCAGAATACATAGAGTTAGCTGTCTTCTCAGTCCAATGAATGTTATCCTTAACAACATTAAATTCGGAGAGTCCGAGTGCAGGAATGACAGTCACAGATTTTGATGATTCAGCCGTCGAATTGAGGGACTGAATCGCCAACCTCTGCTGAGCTGTCAACCGACTTGAATAGTTAAGTTTTGCGAAGTAAATCGCAGTCTTTGGGAATTTGGACTTAATCGCACTGAGAAGCAGCATTAATCTATGTTTTGAACTAGAGATGTGTTCATTCATATCATTAATACCAATGTTAATCACTATTTTCTCTGGTTTAAATGATCCAGTGTACTTTTGAATTAGTCCTCTAGCATGACACAATTTAGCTCCTGGGTAGCAGGCAACTTGCGTTTCAGGGTGGGGCTCAACATTAATGCGACTCAGGTTCGAAGCTGCAAAGATGAGTACTTTGTTCGTGAGAACAGGTAGTCGCCAGTCAATTTTGTTTTCGATTTCATGACGAAATTTCCAAAAAATGTTTCTCTCCAACATGGTTGGTTGTTTGGGTTTATTTGCAAATTTAATAGGACGCACCTCCGGTGCATTACTTGGACCTGGAGTTGGAGAGAAGTTGGGCTGTGGCAGTTTCTCTGTTGGTGATGGGGTCTTGAGACCCGATGGTTGACTGCTCTGAGGGGATTTCTGAGAAGCGCCAGTCCGTGGACCAGATTTGCTACCATTAACCCTTTCCCTCTGTGGCAAGGGCGGATATTCGTTTGGGTCATTTAGATTGCCTAGTGGAGAGTCAGGTAGTGGGATTAATGATGCTTCAAATAGCATATCTCTAGGGCCAGAATCTAATGGTAGCAATGGAGAGATTTTATTGTCTACTCGTTTTGTGACTGGCGGCGAAGTTTCAGGTGATCTGAGGCGTTTTTTCATTTGTGATTGTGGGGCCACAGTTGGTATCATGCCCAGAGGCGTGGCTTGTGCGAGATTTTGAATTGGTTGCTGAGATGGATCTATCGGTCGCACAAAATCGTAAAAAGAACTAATCGCATTAATGTAGAATTTGGTATATCAGTCTCTCCACTGAAAGACTGACAGACTGCCTGACGGTGTCGACGGATATATAAGTTATGTTTTTAAAAGGCAATAAAATAGCAGAACTTGCACTCGCAAGTATGTAGTCAATATTGTCAACGCACTGGCTCAGAATCTTCAATAATTGAAAAAATCCAAAAATTTAAGATATTTTGGTTTATCTTACTGCCTAAAATCTATGTCTTGGCAGGGGACTATAAGTAAATACATTGCATTCAGGCAGTTGCAAAAGTGAATGGATTCGTCGCGCATGCAGATACCATTAGTTCAATCAGTTATCTGACTCATTAGAATGCATTTCAATTTCTTCGCAAAATAGGTAGCATATTGATCCATTAGGCACTCAAATAGACTTTATTTGCTACTATTTATGAATATATATACATTGGTTACAGGAATCCATCATAGGCAGTGCCTATAAGTATATTCCACACTTGTAGAAGTCTATTCATCACTTGTAGTAGTCTATTCATCACTTGTAGTAGTCTATTCATTACTTGTAGTAGTCTATTCATCACGTGTAGTAGTCTATTCATCACTTGCAGTAGTATATTCACCACTTGTCGTTGTATATTCACCACATGTGGTAGTATATTCCTCACCTGTAGTAGTCTATTCATCACTTGTAGTAGTCTATTCAACACTTGTAGTAATATATTCATCACTTGTGGTAGTATATTCATCACTTGTTGTAGTCTATTCACCACTTGTGGTAGTATAACCCTCACTTGCAGTAGTCTATTCATCACTTGTGGTAGTCTATTCATCACTTGTAGCAATATATTCACCGCTTGTGATAGTATATCCCTCACTTGTCGTAGTCTATTCATCACCTGTACTAGTCTATTCATCACTTGTAGTAGTCTATTCATCACTTGTAGTAGTATATTCATCACTTGTAGTAGTATATTCTTCACTTGCAGTAGTCTATTCATCACGTGTAGTAGTCTATTCATCACTTGTAGTAGTATATCCATCACTTGTAGTAGTATATTCATCACTTGTAGTAGTCTATTCATCACGTGTAGTAGTATGTTCACCGCTTGTGATAGCATATCCCTCACATGTAGTAGTCTATTCATCACTTGTAGTAGTATATTCACCACTTGTCGTTGTATATTCACCACATGTGGTAGTATATTCCTCACCTGTAGTAGTCTATTCATCACTTGTAGTAGTCTATTCAACACTTGTAGTAGTATATTCATCACTTGTGGTAGTATATTCATCACTTGTTGTAGTCTATTCACCACTTGTGGTAGTATAACCCTCACTTGCAGTAGTCTATTCATCACTTGTGGTAGTCTATTCATCACTTGTAGCAATATATTCACCGCTTGTGATAGTATATCCCTCACTTGTCGTAGTCTATTCATCACTTGTACTAGTCTATTCATCACTTGTAGTAGTCTATTCATCACTTGTAGTAGTATATTCATCACTTGTAGTAGTATATTCTTCACTTGCAGTAGTCTATTCATCACGTGTAGTAGTCTATTCATCACTTGTAGTAGTATATCCATCACTTGTAGTAGTATATTCATCACTTATAGTAGTCTATTCATCACGTGTAGTAGTATGTTCACCGCTTGTGATAGCATATCCCTCACATGTAGTAGTCTATTCATCACTTGTAGTAGTCTATTCCAAAATTGTAGTTGCGTATTCATCACTTGCAGTAGTCTATTCCACAATTGTCGTAGTGTATTCATCACTTGCAGTAGTCTATTCCACAATTGTAGTAGTCTATTCATCACTTGCAGTAGTATATTCATCACTTGTAGTAGTCTATTCAGCACTTCTGGTTGTATACTCATCACTTGAAGTAGTATATTCATCACTTGTAGTAGTATATTCATCACCACTTGTAGTGCCTTCAGTGCTTGGAATCGATGACAGATTAGCTTTCCTCATTCACAATTGGTAAATGTCATTTTTAGGGGTTAGACAAAATGTCATCTATCATGCCATGAAATTTGTTAAATGCTATGTTGCAATGCTCAGTTTTGGCAACATATCATCCTTCAGTATTCAGTAGTGGTAACAAATTATGTTTCCGGGTAGAAATATCATTTTTCAACACTAAGAATTGGTAAATTATTGTCTTTCAGTGCTTAGAATGGACAACAGATCAACTTTCCTCACTCATAATTCGTAAATGTCATCCTTCAGGGGTTAGGTTTGATAAAAGGTAATTTCTCATGATATGAAACTTGTAAAATACCATGTTACAATGGTCAGGATTGCCAACATATCATCCTTCAATGTTCAGAAGTGGTAAGAATTCATGTTTCAGTGTAGAAATATCATTTTTCAATACAAAGAATTGGTAAATTATTGTCCTTCAGTGCTTAGAATTGACAACAGATCAACGAATTGGTAAATGTCATCTTTCAGTGGTTAGGTTCATGGCAAAAGGTCATCATCTCTCCTGGTATAACATTTATGAAATTCCATCCTTTCAACGATCAGGATTGGCAACATATCATCCTTCAGTGTTCAGAAGTGGTATCAAATCATGTTTCAGGGTACAAATATCATTTTTTAGCACTAAGAATTGGTAAACTATTGTCTTTCAGTGCTTAGAATTGACAATAGGTACCACTCTGGGTACATTACATTTAAGTGAAAGCGTATCAGGGTATTTAAACACACATTAAATACTGCCATGGTTCAAATTTGATTTGGCTGTTATGTGTGGTCGTAGACGTGCTGCACTAGTTCATGAGGGGTCAATCGCCGCTTAATCAAATAAAATCCATGAACATTATAATATGTAAAGTGCAGCACTGAGACAGTTATGGTGATGGTGCTTGTTTTTGTAACTTTCACACCAGGTAAAAACTGGCCGGGTAAGTTACATATAAAATTTATTGGTTAATATGTCATAATTGAAAAATAGATTTAATTCCGGCACACACATGTACACTCCAAGTTGCCTACAGTTATTTGAAAAAATCTATGTCTTGGCAGGGGACTATAAGAAAATACATTGCATTCAGGCAGTTGCAAAAGTGAAAGGATTCGTCGCGCATGCAGATACCATTAGTTCACTAAACTATCTGGCTCATTAGAATGCATTTCAATTTCTTCGCAAAATAGGTAGCATATTGATCCATTAGGCACTCAAATAGACTTTATTTGCTACTATTTATGAATATATATATACATTGGTTACAGGAATCCATCATAGGCAGTGCCTATAGTATATTCCACACTTGAAGAAGTCTATTCATCACTTGTATTAGTCTATTCATCACTTGTAGTAGTCTATTCATTACTTGTAGTAGTCTATTCATCATGTGTAGTAGTCTATTCATCACTTGCAGTAGTATAGTCACCACTTGTCGTTGTATATTCACCACGTGTGGTAGTATATTCATCACCTGTAGTAGTCTATTAATCACTTGTAGTAGTCTATTCAACACTTGTATGAGTATATTCATCACATGTAGTAGTATATTCATCACTTGTAGTAGTCTATGCATCACTTGTAGTAGTCTATTCATCACTTGTAGTAGTATATTCATCACTTGTGGTAGTATATTCATCACTTGTGGTAGTATATTCACCAGTATAACCCTCACTTGCAGTAGTCTATTCATCACGTGTAGTAGTATATTCATCACTTGCAGTAGTCTATTCATCACGTGTAGTAGTCTATTCATCACTTGTAGTAGTATATCCATCACTTGTAGTCTATTCACCACTTGTAGTAGTCTATTCATCACTTGCAGTAGTCTATTCATCACGTGTAGTAGTCTATTCATCACTTGTAGTAGTATATCCATCATGTGTAGTCTATTCATCACTTGTAGTAGTCTATTCATCACTTGCAGTAGTCTATTCATCACGTGTAGTAGTCTATTCATCACTTGTAGTAGTATATTCATCACTTGCAGTAGTCTATTCATCACGTGTAGTAGTCTATTCATCACTTGTAGTAGTATATCCATCACTTGTAGTCTATTCATCACTTGTAGCAGTAGTCTATTCATCACTTGCAGTAGTCTATTCATCACGTGTAGTAGCCTATTCATCACTTGTAGTAGTATATCCATCACTTGTAGTCTATTCTCCACTTGTAGTAGTATTTTCATCACTTGTAGTGGTATATTCACCACTTGTAGTAGTATAACCCTCACTTGTAGTAGTTTCTTCATCACTTGTAGGAGTATATTCACCACTTGTGGCAGTATATCCCTCACTTGTAGTAGTCTATTCACGACTTGTGGTAGTATAACCCTCACATGCAGTAGTCTATTCATTACGTGTGGTAGTCTATTCATCACTTGTAGTAGTCTATGCCACAATTGTAGTTGCGTATTCATCACTTGCAGTAGTCTATTCCACAATTGTCGTAGTGTATTCATCACTTGCAGTAGTCTATTCCACAATTGTAGTAGTCTATTCATCACTTGCAGTAGTCTATTCCACACTTGTAGTAGTATATTCATCACCACTTGTAGTGCCTTCAGTGTTTGGAATCGATGACAGATTAACTTTCCTCATTCACAATTGGTAAATGTCATTTTTAGGGGTTAGACAAAATGTCTTCTCTCATGCCATGAAATTTAAGATATTTTGGTTTATCTTACTGCCTAAAATCTATGTCTTGGCAGGGGACTATAAGTAAATACATTGCATTCAGGCAGTTGCAAAAGTGAATGGATTCGTCGCGCATGCAGATACCATTAGTTCACGTCTATTCATCACTTGCAGTAGTCTATCCCACAATTGTAGTAGTCTATTCATCACTTGCAGTAGTATATTCATCACTTGTAGTAGTCTATTCAGCACTTCTGGTTGTATACTCATCACTTGTAGTATATTCATCACTTGTAGTAGTCTATCCCACAATTGTAGTAGTCTATTCATCACTTGCAGTAGTATATTCATCACTTGCAGTAGTCTATTCAGCACTTCTGGTTGTATACTCATCACTTGTAGTATATTCATCACTTGCAGTAGTCTATCCCACAATTGTAGTAGACTATTCATCACTTGCAGTAGTATATTCATCACTTGTAGTAGTCTATTCAGCATTTCTGGTTGTATACTCATCACTTGAAGTAGTATATTCATCACTTGTAGTAGTATATTCATCACCACGTGTAGTGCCTTCAGTGTTTGGAATCGATGACAGATTAACTTTCCTCATTCACAATTGGTAAATGTCATTTTTAGGGGTTAGACAAAATGTCTTCTCTCATGCCATGAAATTTGTTAAATGCTATGTTGCAATGCTCAGGATTGGCAACATATCATCCTTCAGTATTCAGAAGTGGTAACAAATTATGTTTCAGGGTAGAAATATCATTTTTCAACACTAAGAATTGGTACATTATTGTCTTTCAGTGCTTAGAATGGACAACAGATCAACTTTCCTCACTCATAATTCGTAAATGTCATCTTTCAGGGGTTAGGTTTGATAAAAGGTAATTTCTCATGATATGAAACTTGTAAAATACCATGTTACAATGGTCAGGATTGCCAACATATCATCCTTCAATGTTCAGAAGTGGTAAGAATTCATGTTTCAGTGTAGAAATATCATTTTTCAATACAAAGAATTGGTAAATTATTGTCCTTCAGTGCTTAGAATTGACAACAGATCAACGAATTGGTAAATGTTATCTTTCAGTGGTTAGGTTCATGGCAAAAGGTCATCATCTCCCCATGTATAACATTTATGAAATTCCATCCTTTCAACGATCAGGATTGGCAACATATCATCCTTCATTGTTCAGAAGTGGTATCAAATCATGTTTCAGGGTACAAATATCATTTTTTAGCACTAAGAATTGGTAAACTATTGTCTTTCAGTGCTTAGAATTGACAATAGGTACCACTCTGGGTACATTACATTTAAGTGAAAGCGTATCACTATCAGGGTATGTAAACGCACATTAAATACTGACATGGTTCAAATTTGATTTGGCTGTTATGCGTGGTCGTAGACGTGCTGCTCATGAGGGGTCAATCGCCGCTTAATCAAATAAAATCCATGAACATTATAATATGTAAAGTGCAGCACTGAGACAGTTATGGTGATGGTGCTTGTTTTTGTAACTTTCACACCAGGTAAAAACTGGCCTGGTAAGTTACATATAAAATTTATTGGTTAATATGTCATAATTGAAAACTAGATTTAATTCCGGGACACACATGTACACTACAAGTTGCCTACAGTTATTTGAAAAAATCTATGTCTTGGCAGGGGACTATAAGAAAATACATTGCATTCAGGCAGTTGCAAAAGTGAAAGGATTCATCGCGCATGCAGATACCATTAGTTCACTAAGCTATCTGGCTCATTAGAATGCATTTCAATTTCTTCGCAAAATTGATCCATTAGGCACTCAAATAGACTTTATTTGCTACTATTTATGAATATATATATACATTGGTTACAGGAATCCATCATAGGCAGTGCCTATAGTATATTCCACACTTGTAGAAGTCTATTCATCACTTGTAGTAGTCTATTCATCACTTGTAGTAGTCTATTCATTACTTGTAGTAGTCTATTCATCATGTGTAGTAGTCTATTCATCACTTGCAGTAGTATATTCACCACTTGTAGTAGTCTATTCAACACTTGTATGAGTATATTCATCACATGTAGTAGTATATTCATCACTTGTAGTAGTCTATGCATCACTTGTAGTAGTCTATTCATCACTTGTAGTAGTATATTCATCACTTGTGGTAGTATATTCATCACTTGTGGTAGTATATTCACCAGTATAACCCTCACTTGCAGTAGTCTATTCATCACGTGTAGTAGTATATTCATCACTTATAGTAGTCTATTCATCACGTGTAGTAGTCTATTCATCACTTGTAGTAGTATATTCATCACTTGCAGTAGTCTATTCATCACGTGTAGTAGTCTATTCATCACTTGTAGTAGTATATCCATCACTTGTAGTCTATTCACCACTTGTAGTAGTCTATTCATCACTTGCGGTAGTCTATTCATCACGTGTAGTAGTCTATTCATCACTTGTAGTAGTATATCCATCACTTGTAGTCTATTCATCACTTGTAGTAGTCTATTCTCCACTTGTAGTAGTATTTTCATCACTTGTAGTGGTATATTCACCACTTGTAGTAGTATAACCCTCACTTGCAGTAGTCTATTCATCACTTGTAGTCGTCTATTCATCACTTGTAGTAGTTTCTTCATCACTTGTAGGAGTATATTCACCACTTGTGGTAGTATATCCCTCACTTGTAGTAGTCTATTCACGACTTGTGGTAGTATAACCCTCACATGCAGTAGTCTATTCATTACGTGTGGTAGTCTATTCATCACTTGTAGTAGTCTATCAAACAATTGTCGTAGTGTATTCATCACTTGCAGTAGTCTATTCCACAATTGTAGTAGTCTATTCATCACTTGCAGTACTCTATTCCACAATTGTAGTAGTCTATTCATCACTTGCAGTAGTATATTCATCACTTGTAGTAGTCTATTCAGCATTTCTGGTTGTATACTCATCACTTGAAGTAGTATATTCATCACTTGTAGTAGTATATTCATCACCACTTGTAGTGCCTTCAGTGTTTGGAATCGATGACAGATTAACTTTCCTCATTCACAATTGGTAAATGTCATTTTTAGGGGTTAGACAAAATGTCTTCTCTCATGCCATGAAATTTGTTAAATGCTATGTTGCAATGCTCAGGATTGGCAACATATCATCCTTCAGTATTCAGAAGTGGTAACAAATTATGTTTCAGGGTAGAAATATCATTTTTCAACACTAAGAATTGGTAAATTATTGTCTTTCAGTGCTTAGAATGGACAACAGATCAACTTTCCTCACTCATAATTCGTAAATGTCATCTTTCAGGGGTTAGGTTTGATAAAAGGCAATTTCTCATGATATGAAACTTGTAAAATACCATGTTACAATGGTCAGGATTGGCAACATATCATCCTTCAGTGTTCAGAAGTGGTATCAAATCATGTTTCAGGGTACAAATATCATTTTTTAGCACTAAGAATTGGTAAACTATTGTCTTTCAGTGCTTAGAATTGACAATAGATACCACTCGGGTACATTACATTTAAGTGAAAGCGTATCAGGGTATGTAAACGCACATTAAATACTGCCATGGTTCAAATTTGATTTGGCTGTTATGTGTGGTCGTAGACGTGCTGCACTAGTTCATGAGGGGTCAATCGCCGCTTAATCAAATAAAATCCATGAACATTATAATATGTAAAGTGCAGCACTGAGACAGTTATGGTGATGGTGCTTGTTTTTGTAACTTTCACACCAGGTAAAAACTGGCCGGGTAAGTTACATATAAAATTTATTGGTTAATATGTCATAATTGAAAACTAGATTTAATTCCGGCACACACATGTACACTACAAGTTGCCTACAGTTATTTGAAAAAATCTATGTCTTGGCAGGGGACTATAAGAAAATACATTGCATTCAGGCAGTTGCAAAAGTGAAAGGATTCATCGCGCATGCAGATACCATTAGTTCACTAAGCTATCTGGCTCATTAGAATGCATTTCAATTTCTTCGCAAAATAGGTAGCATATTGATCCATTAGGCACTCAAATAGACTTTATTTGCTACTATTTATGAATATATATATACATTGGTTACAGGAATCCATCATAGGCAGTGCCTATAGTATATTCCACACTTGTAGAAGTCTATTCATCACTTGTAGTAGTCTATTCATCACTTGTAGTAGTCTATTCATTACTTGTAGTAGTCTATTCATCATGTGTAGTAGTCTATTCATCACTTGCAGTAGTATATTCACCACTTGTCGTTGTATATTCACCACGTGTGGTAGTATATTCATCACCTGTAGTAGTCTATTAATCACTTGTAGTAGTCTATTCAACACTTGTATGAGTATATTCATCACATGTAGTAGTATATTCATCACTTGTAGTAGTCTATGCATCACTTGTAGTAGTCTATTCATCACTTGTAGTAGTATATTCATCACTTGTGGTAGTATATTCATCACTTGTGGTAGTATATTCACCAGTATAACCCTCACTTGCAGTAGTCTATTCATCACGTGTAGTAGTATATTCATCACTTATAGTAGTCTATTCATCACGTGTAGTAGTCTATTCATCACTTGTAGTAGTATACTCATCACTTGCAGTAGTCTATTCATCACGTGTAGTAGTCTATTCATCACTTGTAGTAGTATATCCATCACTTGTAGTCTATTCACCACTTGTAGTAGTCTATTCATCACTTGCGGTAGTCTATTCATCACGTGTAGTAGTCTATTCATCACTTGTAGTAGTATATCCATCACTTGTAGTCTATTCATCACTTGTAGTAGTCTATTCTCCACTTGTAGTAGTATTTTCATCACTTGTAGTGGTATATTCACCACTTGTAGTAGTATAACCCTCACTTGCAGTAGTCTATTCATCACTTGTAGTCGTCTATTCATCACTTGTAGTAGTTTCTTCATCACTTGTAGGAGTATATTCACCACTTGTGGTAGTATATCCCTCACTTGTAGTAGTCTATTCACGACTTGTGGTAGTATAACCCTCACATGCAGTAGTCTATTCATTACGTGTGGTAGTCTATTCATCACTTGTAGTAGTCTATCAAACAATTGTCGTAGTGTATTCATCACTTGCAGTAGTCTATTCCACAATTGTAGTAGTCTATTCATCACTTGCAGTACTCTATTCCACAATTGTAGTAGTCTATTCATCACTTGCAGTAGTATATTCATCACTTGTAGTAGTCTATTCAGCACTTCTGGTTGTATACTCATCACTTGAAGTAGTATATTCATCACTTGTAGTAGTATATTCATCACCACTTGTAGTGCCTTCAGTGTTTGGAATCGATGACAGATTAACTTTCCTCATTCACAATTGGTAAATGTCATTTTTAGGGGTTAGACAAAATGTCTTCTCTCATGCCATGAAATTTGTTAAATGCTATGTTGCAATGCTCAGGATTGGCAACATATCATCCTTCAGTATTCAGAAGTGGTAACAAATTATGTTTCAGGGTAGAAATATCATTTTTCAACACTAAGAATTGGTACATTATTGTCTTTCAGTGCTTAGAATGGACAACAGATCAACTTTCCTCACTCATAATTCGTAAATGTCATCTTTCAGGGGTTAGGTTTGATAAAAGGCAATTTCTCATGATATGAAACTTGTAAAATACCATGTTACAATGGTCAGGATTGCCAACATATCATCCTTCAATGTTCAGAAGTGGTAAGAATTCATGTTTCAGTGTAGAAATATCATTTTTCAATACAAAGAATTGGTAAATTATTGTCCTTCAATGCTTAGAATTGACAACAGATCAACGAATTGGTAAATGTTATCTTTCAGTGGTTAGGTTCGTGGCAAAAGGTCATCATCTCCCCTGGTATAACATTTATGAAATTCCATCCTTTCAACGATCAGGATTGGCAACATATCATCCTTCAGTGTTCAGAAGTGGTATCAAATCATGTTTCAGGGTACAAATATCATTTTTTAGCACTAAGAATTGGTAAATTATTGTCTTTCAGTGCTTAGAATGGACAACAGATCAACTTTCCTCACTCATAATTCGTAAATGTCATCTTTCAGGGGTTAGGTTTGATAAAAGGCAATTTCTCATGATATGAAACTTGTAAAATACCATGTTACAATGGTCAGGATTGGCAACATATCATCCTTCAGTATTCAGAAGTGGTAACAAATTATGTTTCAGGGTACAAATATCATTTTTTAGCACTAAGAATTGGTAAACTATTGTCTTTCAGTGCTTAGAATTGACAATAGGCACCACTCCGGGTAAATTACATTTAAGTGAAAGCGTATCAGGGTATGTAAATGCACATTAAATACTGCCATGGTTCAAATTTGATTTGGCTGTTCTGTGTGGTCGTAGACGTGCTGCACTAGTTCATGAGGGGTCAATCGTCGCTTAATCAAATAAAATCCATGAACATTATAATATGTAAAGTGCAGCACTGAGACAGTTATGGTGATGGTGCTTGTTTTTGTAACTTTCACACCAGGTAACAACTGGCCGGGTATGTTACATATAAAATTTATTGCTTAATATGTCATAATTGAAAAATAGATTTAATTCCGGCACACACATGTACACTACAAGTTGCCTACAGTTATTTGAAAAAATCTATGTCTTGGCAGGGGACTATAAGTAAATACATTGCATTCAGGCAAAAAACTGTGAGATGGTGTGAAACTGGTATACCACCCAGCCCTAGGTGAGAGGATGGCTAGTGTGTCCCGATGAAATGTCTTAATTTTGGGGTTAAGGTCATCGCAAAGGTTAGTCCGAGTCTGCTCTGACTCAACCCGCCCCTGTGACAGATATTTGGACAGACTGACGGCTTGTCAGTTTGTCCAAATATCTGACACAGGGGTGGGTTGAGTCAGAGCTGACTCGGACGACAAAAAGGTTAGAGATATCTGGAGCAATAACATACCAAATTTGGCTGGAAGATTGCCGTTTGTGTTCCGAAGAGCTCTACTGAGTTAGTGTTTAAGATTTCAATAAAAGGGCAGAATTCTCCAGAATGACTGTTAGTGAAGAAATGAGTGAGAGTGTGTGTGGCAGCAGTGAGAGCGCATAGGAAGAATTATACTTTACAGATGTTATGAAATTAAAACAAATCATTGATATACAAGTAGCAAGTTACATTTTTATTACAAAAATCATATCAAATTTTTATACATTCATAAAATATAGTTCCTCATGAATAAGTAAAATACACCCACAACATACATAACACATATTGACAATCTTGCCTCCATTGTGTAGCACCATCATATACAGGCCTTTGACCTTAAATGATCCAAACTGGTACATAAAATACAAACTTTCCAGTAGAAAATATAGATTTGAAGGCCAAGAGAAGACATCTTTGTTATCGCGGCAGACATTCCAGACGTAAATCTTAAAAAATAATCTCTTGCCCTGCAAATGGACATGTTTTAAGACGAATGCTGAAGCCTTTTGCGCTGGCTTGACCACTCAACTTTTAACACCCAAGATGACTAAAAATGGCTTCTGTAGTGGTCTTAAGAAATGTTTGCATAGCAAAAGAATCTCTTTGAAAATCTTTTACTGGTATGACTGGCTCGGATGGAGATATTCTTCTCTTGGTCTGAAAATCGACATTATCTATGAGAAAAACTAAATTTTCTTGAAGCCATTTTTGGCTGATATGAGTGTTAAAGGTGTTAGCATTGTTTGTTGTAATTATTCTAGCCGGGGTGATTTAATAAACATGTGCTGATGAGATGTGTGCATGCTGGGATGAAGACAGTTCGCCACTTTGCACGGTGTGAACACGTTCAGCTTTCAAGGAGTGCTACGATTGATCCAGGGATGTACGCAGGAGATACAAATTGGTGAGCTTAACAAAAGGGTTTAAGGACGGCATTCTTCACTACAATGAGATCAAGCTATCGTGCCATAATCTCAATCTTAACACTCTCATTGTTAAATTCAGTTCCTCAGCCATATTAATCCATCTTGTGTCAATGGCGCCTTAAAGCTCAAGGCTCATCATAAAACTACAAATTTTTTATTAAAAAGTGTATCTGAAGAAACATTGATATTGGGGTGCTCGCTAGACGTTTTACACGCATGGCATTAAAAAGTGAATGGGGACAGATCTAGATATGAGGAGCTCTTTTATTAGGTCGGCAGTGTGAGGAAAAGAAAATGCTTACCGCTAAACACTATGGCGGATACTTACCTGACACAAATTGCAAACATGAATAATGAATTTGCTTACTATGTTTTATATTCTAGAATGACCCTTCAGCTTTAAGTGTTCAATATACTACTTATATCAACTAACCCTTTCATGGTCAAAGTTTTTAAAGGAAATCAATATTTTTCTCAAGACCACTGCAGAAAATTGTTTGGCCGACTGGGACAATAAAATGATCATCATCAAGCAAATCAAATTATCTTCGGTTAGTCAGTGGCCATTTGCTGACCAAGAGAAAACAATTTTTTTGAAAATTTACCACTGGAATGACTGGCTCAGTCACTGAGCCAGTCATTCCAGAAAGTTTTCTCTTTGCCTGCAAATGGGCATTTCTCAAGACCACACCCCATGGCATTTTTGAACAGCTTGACCAGTAAAAGGTCAAGTCGACACAAGAGGAGTTAATATGCATATTGCTGTTAAATTAAGTGTTAGTTGAACAGTTGGACAGAAGCAGCTTAAAAAAACATTGTTTTCAAAATGAGCAGCACTAATCCTTTTACCAGCTCCTAAATAATTTGACTAACCGGAGTGCAGCAGTATAATGGTTATAATTTGAAAATTTACATAACAATTACATTACTGATAAAATACAATAACTTATGCAAAAGAAGTTCCATAGATAATTATCATTAAAATTTGCATAACAATATTACATTACATTATTAATAAATTATATCCTATAGTACATTTATTGTACAATATATACACCAATATCTGAGGAAAATCAATAAATTTATTTGTTTAAATATTTAAATAACTGTTTACTAACTTATAGCAATAATTAATTACATTGTTATTACAATGAACACATTTTGACAAGAAAGTACAATACAATACCTGAACTGAATAAGTAATGGACCTTTCCACTTTTTTTCCACCTATCTCTAGCTAAGATCCACCCATACCACGCTCATGTTGGGATCAATCGATCTCTGAACTCCCTGAATATTAATTTCCTGAAAACTATACAGATAAGATGTTAAATATTTTGAAATATGCCAATGGCAGCAACCCCGCCCAGTCACATTAATTTAAAAATATTCCCCTAACTATCAATTTCCTGAAAATTATACAGGAAAACTGTTGAATATTTTGTAACTAATTAAACGAAATCTAGGATTTCTTTTTTCACGAGAGAGTTGATACTTACCTCCCTAATACTTTTGATATTGCTAAATATTGGCTTTCACTCAATAAACACTCAGATTTAAAACAGTTAGGTGCCCCTACTGGGCAGGGAGTCAGAGCGTAGTCTGGCGGATGCCAGCCCCACCACCGCGCATGCGCAGACTAGCACTTCCTCTGACTAGATTATTGGCTGACACACATGCAACTATTAAGAGCCTGAAGACCGAGCCTCTGTGGGGTGGAGAGGCCGGGTCCGTATCTAGGGAGGTAAGTATCAACTCTCTCGTGAAAAAAGAAATCCTAGATTTCGTTTATTTCACTTCAAGAGTATACTTACCTCCCTAATACTTTTGATATTGCCAGAATTCGAAAGTGAATCTGGCGGGAGGGAGGCGAGGTCAAAAGACCAGCTCATCCCTATACGCTTTTTCTGCGTTTAAGGCACTTAAACTTCTGAAACTGTCTGAAAAAACAGTCAGGATTTGACTAATCATCGGATAACACCACCGATGTATGAGAGATGACCGAATGTCATATGCGCTCCCCCCCCCCCTCCTTCCTGGGAGGAAGAGTCGACTGACCTCAATGTCCTATACGCTCTCTACGTACAAGTGCCATGTACTACAGGACAGAGACGAAAAAGCTCCATTTTCGTAACTCTCAACAATGAACCACACAAATACACAAACCATCACCATATTAATAACGGGTAACGTGACAATACAATCAACAATGGACAACACATGAACAAGACTGACCTTGTTGAAAATGGCTGCTGACATCATCTTCCCATTGGTAAAGACTGATGCAGGCCCAAAAAAGTGGGTGTTTCCATAAATTAATTGTGAAATATATAAGTAATGAGGAAAACCCTCCTCAAAAAATATAAACCGAGTTATTTTTTCAAAATCGACAAGGCGAGAGGATTAGAGGTGTCACGGAGATAATGGTCTGTAAAACTTGACTCACAGTGCCACTGAGCCACCGACATAATATCATCCACCGGGACCCCATTAAATAGGGCGGTGGATGTCACTACGCCGCGGACACTGTGAGCCTTGGCCACGTCAACCTGCTTCCCGGTGGCGGATTTATGGCAAAACTGAATGCATTCCACAATCCACCTGGAAATGGTGTCCTTAGAAGCCCTGCCATGGGGTTCAATATATGACAACCATAACGCTGACTGGTCGGTGCGCCACTCCGCCGTACGTTGTTTGTACCGGCGCAGCGCCCGGACGGGACACCATGCTTTAGAATTAGGATCATATCTAGTTAAAGCAGGCAAAATAATAGGTTGACCTGGATATTTCAACGACTGATTTTTAGCCAAGAAATTAATCCTAGGTAGCAGCTTAAGGCCTTCCCCTGAAACCACAAAACGGTCATCCTCGGCTGATAAGGCATGAATTTCACTCCTACGCCTAGCCGAGGCCGCAGCAATTAAAAACACAGTCTTCAGTGTTAATAGTTTCATAGAAATGGAACTAAGTGGTTCAAAAGGCTTATCACCTAGTACTTGAAGCACTAGCGATAAACTCCAAGACGGAATCACAGGAGGATTCCTTGGTCTTAGATTGCCCATGCCTTTAATTAATACATTTAATGTATTTACTTCATCACTTCCCCTCTTAGCCAAGCAAGGAATAACAGACATTAATGCTGACTTATAACCAGCAATAGAGTTAGGCTTGAGGCTATAGGCATCATAGAGGTGACAGAGGAAATCAGCTACTACTTGAATAGATGAATCCATTGGATCAATACATCTTTTTGAGCACCATTCTGCAAATCTGTTGATTTTATAATTATATGCTCTGGAGGTTGACCCCCTCCTGGCTTTGGCCATAAACATGGCTGCTTGCTCAGAAAAGCCCTCCTTAATTCTAGATTCCTTGACAACATCCACGCAGTCAATCTGAACATTGACGGATTGTTGTGAAGGGCCTTGCCCTGGAAGATAATATCGTCCATCAGAGGCAGAGGAACCGGATTGCAGACCAGAAGGTCCAGCAGATCCGTATACCATGATCGGCTTGGCCAATCCGGGGCGATCAGAAGCACTTGGCATTCCTCTTGTCTGATTTTCTGAAGAATTTTTGGAATCAGGATTGCTGGAGGGAATGCGTATGCATACATTCTCCCCCAGCTGATAGCTAACGCATCTGTTGCGAAAGCGCTTGGATCCGGAATCGGAGAGACGTACGTCGTCATCTTCGCATTCTTCTCCGTTGCGAACAAATCGATGTTGGGTTTCCCCCAATGGTCGAACAGACGATCCGCCACACATTGATTTAGTTGCCATTCCGTGGGTAAAACACTCATCCTTCGGCTCAATGAGTCTGCTAGCAGGTTTAACCTTCCCGGAATATGAACTGCTTTCAAGGTAATCTGGTGATCCAGACACCAACAAAGCAGTTTCCATGTCATCATACAGAGACTGGGCGACTTCGTTCCGCCCTGGCGGTTTATGTAAGTCACAACTGTTGAGTTGTCTGAACGAATAAGAACAATCTTGCCCTGAACTTTCTGTAAGAAATGTTCCAGGGCCAGGACTACTGCTTTTAGCTCCAGTAGATTTATATGTTCCTTTGACTGTTCCAGATTCCAAAGCCCTGATATCGTGTACTCTTCCAGGCAAGCTCCCCAGCCCTCCATCGATGCATCTGTATACACAGTCACCTGAGGGTGGGGAGGGGTTAGCAAAACCCCCGGCAAGAGATTCTCTGTATTCAACCACCATTGCAGGTGGTGAATGAGAGGCGCCAACACTGACACATTCGAGTCCAGCGAACCTGTACTCTGGGTCCATTGTGTCATGAGAAATAACTGGATCGGCCGCCTGCGTAAGGCGGCCTGAGGAATGACTGGTTCCAATGAAACCATCAACCCCAGCATTCTCAAGTAAACCCGTGCCAGGACATGACGACTGTCGCACACTGACTGAATTAATGAGATGAGTTTCTGAACTCTCTCCTGAGTAGGATAAACATATCCTGTCTCTAGATCGAAGAACATCCCCAGGTAAACAAACTTCTGGGAGGGAGTCAGCTCTGATTTTGGGAAATTGATCATCCAGCCTAAGTCTGTGAGAGTTTTCAAAACAATCTCCAGATTGGCCGACAAACTTTCCCGGGTGTGCGCTTTCAACAGCCAGTCGTCTATGTACGTGTGGACTGCTATGCTTCTCCTGCGGAGGTATGCTGTGATTGCAAGAACCACACGGGTGAAAACCCGAGGAGCCGTGGAAATTCCGAAGGGCAACACCCTGAATTCCCACTGTCTGCCCTGGAATGCAAATCTCAGGAAGCGACAGAAACTCCCGTGGATGGGGATGTGGAAATAAGCGTCCTTCAAATCTATCGACGCCGTCCACATCCCCCTCTCCAACCCCGCCAACACCGAGCGCACCGTTTCCATCTTGAAACTGGGCGTCTCGATGAACTTGTTCAGTGGCTTGAGGTTGAGAATCGGTCTCCACCCTCCGGTGCATTTTGTTACCAAGAACAGGGTTGAATAGAAGCCCGGACACCTTTGTGCCGGCTGAATAGCTCCTTTTTGTACGAGGGAATTTATCTCCTCCTCGATACACAACCTTTGATCTGGATCTCTCGGAATGGGAGTCCAGACTGGCACCAGAGACAGTCGCGACGGCGGGCCTGTCATCCACTCTGGATGATAACCCACGGAAAGCCATCGCAAGACTAAACGGTCCTGAGTTAACCGTTCCCACTCTTGCATGTGGTCGGCTAGCCGGCCTCCCACCGGTCCACCTAGGGACCGCGGTGGACACAAGGCATGCAAGAGCGGCACTGTCTCCGTCGCCATACACACCGGCGTGGTCCTTACCGCGGTAAGCGCCCTGTCAGGAACGATAACCACGCCCAGATCCTCGCGCGCCCCGCCCCGCCCCGCGCGCACCTCGGTGCACGGGCGGCTGCCTGGCTGACGGCGGCTGAGGAACCTGCGCCCCCCTCACTGCTGGCCGAATCGCACGCGGCCGAGGCCGGCGCTGCGACGGCGGCTGGCCTCTGACTTGGCCAGCACCACCTCGAGCCTGCAGGGGACGATACGCAGGGGCCGCGGCGCGAACGTTAGCACGATGCAGCACCTCAAACTGTTCGCGCAGCGCCCTCTGGTTATTCACCAGGGTGACCGTCTCCTGGAGGTGGCGACATCCCTCACCTCCAAAAAGACCAGGACCCGTCATAGGCGTACGGAGTAGCCTATTATACAGGTCCTGAGACGGGCACAGATTGTCCAGGGCAAACGTGCGTCTTGCCCGGACACTCCTGGTCACCGCCCGCGTCATACAGTCCAGCGCCAGGTTAATACCATCCTGGATGGTTCGCTGGACCGCGAGCGGGCTTGGCTGGCGCGATGCGGATGCCGTTACTACCCCCTGTAACAGCTGGGAGACGTGGGACAGAGCGGCGATCGAAGCCCTCCCACTCTCCTCCGCATCACGCAACGCGGTATTCGCCGAACGCAACGCGTCCGCGCACAAGACCCCCGCGTCAGAACGGGAGCCTGGCCGCGTATCCTCACTCAAAGCCGCGCGGTCATCCACGCTGGGCTTGGGTACCACACCGTACCGCTGGTAGTCCAGGGGCACGATGCGACAACGCCTGGCCACCTCGCGAGGGGCCTTCGCGAGACGTCCACTCGTGTTAATGGACGACTCCGCCGCCTTGAACATGTCAACGACATGCTCCGCCAGCGGCAGAGAAGGCATAGCGTTAGCAGTTGGTTTCCCAGCTAACCACGGCATGTGAACACGGTGGCTAGCCGACTGCTCCACGGGCAGATCAGGCCTAACGCTCACCAACCACTGGCAAGCGTCATACCAATCCTCCTCCGTGGCTAACTGCGAGCGCTCTACAAGACGGGGTCCTTCGTCTTCCTCCTGAGCGCAAGCAGTAGAGCTTGACGGCGGGTACGCTGATACACCTGGCAAGCCAGGGAAAACATGCGGGCCTGACAGCACCGGCATGAGAATATCACTGGTTTGACCAGGAGCAGGCACCGCGGTAGAGCGCGGGGTATATATAGCCCCACCACGGGCCCGGCCAGCACCAGCTACACGCTCGGCAAGCCGAGGTATGCGGTACCGCTGGCCATCAGCAGCGCCCTGGGCCACCACCTGAACCGCGGACCTTACTCCAGGGTGAGTAATACCGTGGAAAAAAGCGCCTGTATTCCCCGCGAGGGGTGCACAAACGTCTTCATCCATGTCCACGTCGTCAGACGGCGACCCTAGCAGGTAATCCTCATCACCCTGGTCAGAAAGATTAGACCCCGGGTCAGCAAAGAGAGCTAACCCGGGCTGACCAGGAACGGTGCCATAGGAGGTACTGGCCACCGCGGCGTGCGGATACCCCTGGACTGATAAGCAGCCCGCGGGTTCCAGCGACAACCGTCCATGGTCCCCTATCGGCGCGGCAATAAGCCTGCTGCCAGGGACGTGGAACGCCCCCTCTAATGGGGCCACCTCTGAATCGTCGGACAACGGAAGCGGACTAAGGAAAATCGATCCAGAGGCGGGGATTACCTGCTCCGAAGCCGATGATGAGGACAATAAAGGATCTGGTCCAGGAAGCATGCTACGAAGCAACCCTGGAACCAAATCTTTTATTGTCCTCCTCATCTCTCCCAACATCTCGGTCCGGAAGGTCTCCATATCCACCGCGGACGAGACCTTCCCCTTACCCTTCCTACTTACAACCTCTCGTTTCCGCTTCTTCTTCTTCTCCTCCTCTACCACCTTGTCCGTCGCCTGTAAGCAGCACAAGAATTCGGACATTACCTCGCCCCCCCAGTGCTTACATATGTCACAATTAATCAATGGACCACAAGGGCTACATCGATAACACAGATGCGGCCAGAACTTTACATGCATAAAACGTCCACAGGACGCGCAACCCGGTCCCTGAAACAGGGCAAAGGACAAGGAGTATGAGCAACTAGTTAAGCTTAGAAACTCAATCCAACTCAAAGAGAAGGAAAACGATCATAAAGATCATATACATCAAAAACCAGCATAGCGCTTGAATTGCTGATAAATACATAGCCAGGCTGATTATGACGTCATTAATCCCGTGACAGGAAAAATTCGATCCCAACAAAACATCCAAGTGCAAGGACGAATTGTATGCTGAATGGATAAGTTGACTACACAACCATCAGATACATATAGATAACTCTTTTCTGGCAAAAATGTTAATTATCTCCCTTTGTTTGTTTACAATAATTAACATCACCACATTATCAATAACTAGATACCTGACACTTTGTATAGACAAACCATCCAACGTGACGAACCGGAAACTCCACCATCTGCACGCCTCTTAACTCTCTCCACCTCATGGGGAAGGAATTGGATCAAGAGGGCAAAGTGAGAAGACCTTTATACCAGGCCTCCAACTCACTGGACATAATTTTTCATTTGGTTAGATAACCTAACAGTGTTAGTAGGAAACGGAACCATGGTGGAGAGAAAACTAAATCTCTGCTACTGTGATGTCACCATCTAGCGTCATACAGACCTGTGGACATAAACAGAAAGAGAAATTAGTCCTAGGTAGCACCGAGTTGATATAACCCAACCAACCAAGGCGCTTATCACGGTAAACGCGAGTCCCGGAAACACAATACACCGGGAAGAAAACTCGCTAATTTTACTAGAAGTCACCTGATTTAAAGGTCCAACGTCCTCCTGTGGCGAAGTGTATCCTCCCGCCATCCAAATCAGGTCTTATCACTTCCAAAATAACACCAATAAAAACGTTAAAGAGCAAGAAAAGCTTATGACTCAAAAAACATGTGTGTTCTCTTTGCCAATAATCTAGCAAAGAGGAAGTGCTAGTCTGCGCATGCGCGGTGGTGGGGCTGGCATCCGCCAGACTACGCTCTGACTCCCTGCCCAGTAGGGGCACCTAACTGTTTTAAATCTGAGTGTTTATTGAGTGAAAGCCAATATTTAGCAATATCAAAAGTATTAGGGAGGTAAGTATACTCTTGAAGTGAAATTGACTGGGTGCTGTTGCTGCCTGTGGCAACAACAGCGACCAGTCAAATTAATTTCAAAATAGCCAACAGAATATTTATTAAATAGTAAATACATACAATTTGAACAACAACGCATAGTCCGTCTCCAATTATGCGTTCGTGACGTACTTATCTATGTCATTCATGATGTCATTGATTACGATGTCATTCTACATGTCACGTAGTTAATTATGACATCATATGATGAATGGATAATGTGGAAAGGTCTATTAGACAGTGTATATTTAAATATGACAATATTATTTATCAAATGATTACCTGTGCCAGTCATGTTCAGGTCATAAGATAAAATGTTGACAACATAAATATCAAACAATTTATGATGATTGTAAACACAATCCGCGATTGTACTGTGAAAGTGATCTCATGTGTATGCATGCGTGCATACGCAGACACATACACACGCTCGCTCGCACACATCCACATGTATCGGGGATGGTTTGGGATGGTTGATGGCTTTTGAAAACTAGATGCTCTGAGATGGCATTTACTGCATCCTTAGTACACACCATAAACACATAAATCAAATAATTTATCATACAAAAGTATGAATGCACATGATAAGCAGACATATGTATATTAATAGTCATGCATGATCAAGAAAAATCTAAATCTTTGGTTAGTGAATGTCCATTTGGACGTCATGAGACTTTGAAGATTTACCACTGGAAAGTCTCTGTTAGACTACGAGCCAGGCATTCCAGTAGCAAATTCTCAAAAGCAGTCTTCTTTTGGCCTTCAAATGATAATGCTTCAAGACCACTAACGATGCTGGTTTTGTATGGTATGACTATTAAAGCGCCATACAGAGAAACAATATATACATGTATGGAATACAATATCTAACTCCACAGTTTACTGATGACTGAGACACTATATGAGATCTGGCAGATAAAATAAAGGGGACTCCTCTTGTAGCAGGTCTTTGTGTGGATAACAAGAGTCAGGCAAGTAAAGAAGCATTGTGAAATGACTATAACAGAATGATTTAACCCTACAACCCACCAATTGGTTCAAGACAATTTAAATTGTCTCAGAAAATGTCCACTTGCAGACCTAGAGAAGACTATTTTTGAAATTTTTCCACTGGAATGACTGGCTCGTTTATTGAGCCAGTCATTCCAGTGGTGAATTTTTAAAAATAGTCTTCTCTTGGTCTGCAAATTATCATTTTTCGAGACCACTGTTGAAGACTTTTTGGCCAGCATGAGTATTTAAGGACTACAGACATTACCAAACATGCTCGAGAGGCATAACTAGTGTCAGTAACAAACTTTATATGACTATCAAGATATAAATACAGCTGAGTGTACTTTGCATTAATATCAACAGTGAACATAGGAAATTACAAGTACTAAATGAATGTAGTAATACTGTACAGCACCGATTTAGCGTCACTGGCTTGATAGATGTCTCAAAAAAGCATCCGCTTTTGTTTCTACGAGAATTCTTAATACTTACCAGATGTACTATTATGATAATGTCTATTATCTAGTCTAGCTCAAAATAAACAATTAAAAACTCCGCACTCTCCTGGTCCTGTCCATACTGTGTCCGGGAATACCATAGCCGCAGGTACTGAGTCAATTCCCAATCACAGTCAGATTCATCTTATATTTGCTGTGACAAACAGCAAAAGCAGCTCAGCCTCACCTCAGCGGGGCGGCTGAGGCAGGGTCATAGTACATCTGGTAAGTATTAGGAATTCTCGTAGAAACAAAAGCGGATGCTTTTTTTATTCTACTTCGAATAATACTTACCAGAAGTACTATTATGATAAACTCAGGATTTCGACAGCCAAGAAATACTGGTGGGAGGAGGTGAGGCTTGAACCAGCACTCATCTACCATCCGACAGCGAAGGTTGTGAAGAGACTAGAACCCTGGCATACGCTTGCGTTCCGCTATCTGACTCATAGTGCTAAACTTCCATGGTGTAGACCGCGCTCCCCGCACCCCATTTGTCCGCACAAATTCCAGAGGGCTGTCAAAATGGGGAGCAACACCCACCACCCCCGTGTCAGCCCCTAGTCTCAGCTAGGGCAGGCCAGTAGAGTGCAAAGAAACTACTACAACTTCTAATTTTGAAAAAACACTATCAGTATATCGAATAGGCTTTCAAATTGGAATGAGTCTAATGTCTGTTGAAAGAATAAGATACTCTTGGCCATACTATTTACTTATTCAGTCTGGTAAATCAACTGTAAGTAAACTAATATTAGTCACTTAATTAATGTAAACACTCACCATTTTGAGTGCTTGGTCTTTTCTTGTTCATCACAGGAGCTTGGCCCAATCCACGGTCATCCTCGGATCATGTGCATAGCCATTGTTCAGTGCATGTGGAAGAACCTTATGATATGTGCGAAATAGTGGTCGGATGTGGCTTTAGCTAAGATTCGATAAATTGGCGACGGCTACCGGATTAAGCGCGCTGGAGATATCGCGAAGGTAGAAATCAGTGAATGACGACTCGGCATGCCATTGTGCTACAGACATCACCTCTTCTAATGAGACACCCTTATAAAGGGCCGATGATGCTGCTGCTAGTGCTCAGACCCGGTGGGCGTTCGCACGATCAATCTGCTTTCCTGTAGCGATTATGTGCGACATCTGAATAGCATCGACTATCCAACGAGAAATACTATCTTTCGAGGCGCGCAAATGAGGAGCTTTGAGACATAACCACAGAGATTTCGGGTCATTTCTCCACTCCTTAGTATGTTTCTTATACATTTTCAGACATCTGACAGGACACCAAGCAGAAGAGTTTGGGTCATGTCTAATTAAACTTGGCAAATTGATCGGCTGTCCTGGATATTTAAGTGACTGATTCTTTGCCAGGAAACAAAGACGTGGAAGTAGTCTTAAACCTTCACCCGTGACGACAAAACGGTCTTGATCGGCAGAAAGCGCATGTATTTCGCTTCTCCTCGCCGACGCTGCTGCAACCAAGAATACTCACTTAATAGTTAACAGTTTAATATCTATAGATCTAATTGGTTCAAAGGGAGCATGCCCTAAAACCTGTAGAACAAGAGATAGATTCCATGCTGGAATAGGAATTGGCTGTCTAGGTCGCAAATTGCTCATTCCTTTAATAACTTCATCTAAAGTGTCATTCTCCACTCCTTCAATGGCCAGACTTGGAGCGACTGAAGCTAATGCAGACTTATATGCTGCTAGGGTTGAAGGTAGAAGTTTGTCAACTTCGTATAAATGACAGATAAAATCTGCTACGTGTTGAACAGATGCAGCAAAGAGATCAATATCTCTTCCCTTACACCACTCTGCAAATTTGTTGATCCTATAATTATATGTTCTTGTGGTTGACCCTCTTCTGGATGAAGTGGCAAACTTCGCTGCTTGCTCAGAAAAGCCACTCTTAATTGCACGTTGCTTGATAACATCCATGCAGTCAATTTGAACATTTCCGGTCTGTCGTGGAGATACAGATCCTTGTTCTGAGAGATTAGATCTCTTCTGTCTGGAAGAGGGATTGGATTGCAGACCAGAAGGTCCAGCAGATCCGTAAACCATGATCGGCCTGGCCAATGAGGGGTGATCAGAAGTACTTGGCACACACCCTCTCTTATCTTTGCCAGAACTTTTGGGATGGGAATCGTTGAAGGATACGCATACGCATACATTCCCTTCCAACTTATCGCCAGTGCGTCTACCACTAATGCTAGCGGGTCCGGGATCGGTGACACATATGTGACCATCTTTGCATTTTGTTTCATCGCAAATAGATCCACATTTGGCTTGCCCCAATGTTTGAATAGAACCTCCGCTACCGATTGGTTGAGCTGCCATTCCGTCGGACGACAAACCATCCTTCGACTGAGAGCATCCGCCAGGATGTTCAATCTTCCTGGAATGTGTGCTGCCCGAAGAATAATATTCCTCTCTTGGTACCACAGCAGAGCAGAAGGTCCCAAATCATCATACACAACTCTTGTGATCTTGTCCCGCCCTGGCGGTTCAAATAAGACACCACTGTTGAGTTGTCTGTCCTGACTAGGACAATCTTGTCTCGGATTAAGGCCTCAAAATTTCGAAGTGCCAATGTCACCGCTAATAATTCGAGAACATTGATATGTTTCTGCGCATTTGTCCGATCCCATTCCCCTGACACTGACTGATCGTCCAAAAACTCTCCCCAACCCGTCGTCGACGCATCTGTGACAATGGACATCTGCGGTTGAGGAGGTTGTAGAGGAACACCTCGCAGGAGATTCTGCTAAAGGTGGAATATCAATGGTTCTTTTACTGGAATTCTCAGAGATAACGGATCCGTTTTCTGAGACCAGAATGACATTAGATACATCTGAATCGGCCTGCGCCTTAGTGCCGCATAAGGAACCACTTTCTCTAGAGATATTAGTAAACCCAGTATCCTGAGAAATTGGCGCGCCGTCAGAAAGGCTCCTAGAAAAACTGACTCCAGCACCGCAATCAAACTTGACTCTGCTCTCCGCCGGAAAAGCTACGCCGTCCCTGAGATTGAAAAAAAGAACCACTTTGGTGAAGACCCTCGGAGCTGTGGTCACACCGAATGGAAGCGCATTGAATTCCCAGACATTGTCTTGAAATGCAAAGCGAAGGTATTTCTGAAAAGGAATTGACATTGGAATATGAAAATATGCATCTTTCAGATCTATCGATACTGCCCACATGACTTTTCTCAGCCCCGTCATAACCGCTGCTACAGTCTCCATCAGAAACTTTGGAGAAAGAATAAATTTGTTCAATGGTTTGAGACTGAGAATTGGTCTCCAACCTCCGGTATGTTTCAGAACGAGGAACATCATCGAATAGAACCTTAGGGAGGACTCATTGTGGACTAGATGAATCGCGTTCTTCTGCTGGAGATCTTTGATTTCCGAGCAAATGGCATCTAGACAATCGGATTCCCTTGGAACGGGAGTCCAAACTGGAGTTGATGTTAACGGAACTAACGATTGACAGATGAGCCAGTCCGGTTCGTAGCCGTTTCTTAACCACTGACAGACTAAACAATCTTGCACGACCTGTTCCCACTGGTTTGAGAACAGCTGAAGTCTGCCTCCGACGGTAGGAATCTGCACACAGCTGGCAGTCGATATTGCACGATAAGACGCTAATTCGCTTAGGTGAAGATTCTCGACTCCCTTTGTTCCTGACGTCACTGGAAAGGATCCCGCCGGAAACCCGTCAGGACCGTCCGCCACAGCCGCCCTGCGGTTTCTTGGAATATGACGGTCCGGGACCGCCGCCACGGCTATCCTTACGATAACCGCTGCAACCCGAACCGCCACCCTTCCTGTCCTCATACGGCCTCTTATTAGAGGGCTTGTATGAGGATGAATGGCCAGGTCCCTGTGATCCGGATGCCCGATGGGCATCATGGCCAGACGGATGGAAAGGCACAATCTCTGGTGCAGCCTCTGTTGCTCTTGCCGATGCTGCTTATAGGACTGCTGCGGCTGAGTCCTCTTTGTCGCCTTGCTGACTACTTCCTGCTCTGCGACCATTGACGCGACCTTGGACAAGGCTTGTCGTGCCGAGCCGCCGAACAAGCCTGGACGAATGAAAGGCGCAGAAGATAACGCAGCCTTCATCTCAGGTCCTGGTTCTACACAATCGAGAACCATTCTCCTCTGCTCTGCCAATGATCTAGTGATCACCCTGGCATTGGCAATCTTGGGACAAGCGCATGGTGTCCCGGACAACCCCGGGAGCAGCCTCTGGCACTTCCCCACCTTCCGCCATGCAGGTCAGCATTCCCTGCAGGATGGTACAGCCGTGCAAGAGTGCAGCCATAGCTGCCCTCGCCTCATCCTCATTAAAAGGATCCTTATTAGCCTGGGAACCCAAGGGACCAGCCCATTCAATGCCTCTCTCCCCAACGGAAAGCCGTGGAACCCGGGAATATTTATGATAGGCCTGCTCTGGAAAGCGGACCCTACTCCTTATCCCCTTTGGGGTCTTGGGCAATGAATAGTCTGGCTGAACCAGATGATACGCCGCAACTTCCAACATGTCAGAAGTCTGCGTGTCCAAGGGGAGCGTCGGCATGGCCGAAGAGCCACTTGACAGAGCGCTAGCCGCTCGCTCTGACATCCGCTCCATCGCTGGATCGCGCTGAGATCCTTGATCCGATGCCAACCCGAGATGGTCGGACATCCAGCCAAGGACCTGCACCCATTTAGCTTCGGTGCAAAAAGAGGACTCATCCATCAATGGACTACCATTCTCATCTTCCTTCTCACCCTTAGATGAGGCCACTGACGACCCATGCTGAGAACCAGACCTCACTCCTTCCAACATGAAGCGAGTCCATAGCCCGACTACTTGCGGCACCAGTATCCAGCGAATTGCCGGACACGGATTCACCACAGTCCATCGATTTCAGCACGGGAGCCGGGAATACAGCCGCTCTTACCCCGCCAGACAACGGAACTCCGAGAGGAGCTGCACCTACTGCCGCCGGAATGCCGACGGGAACCGAAAAACACGGCTCCACCGACAACGTTCGGGTGAAATATGCCCAACGGAACATCGACATCACCACTCGGCTGGCAGACCCGTACAAAACCCGAGGGAGACCCTTGGGACGTACTCAGTTCTACCTACCCCTACTGAAAGATCCAGCATGCCGGAATCTTCCATAAGCAGGAGATCTTCCTCCTATGCCGTCGGCTATTGAGCCAAGACCGGAGGAAGGACAGGTGTTCGTCCCTCCCCCTGCACCAGCCTGCATCGACGGGACCGTGGGCTGGAAGGACTCAAACATCGCCTTGAACTTGGCCGCCCATACACCCAATGCTGAGTCCATACGCTCGTTCAGACGCTCTTCAAGACCTTTTACTGACGCCTGATCCAGGTTGGCCGCCTTATCCCTCGTGATCCTCTCCAAACGCACACGTCGATCACGATCGAACTCTGCCACCAACTCCGATGACCACTTCGCACACACATCACAAGGACTTCCAACCTTGCACTTCACGCAAGCCACACAGTGATGACCCGAGTACTTGCGCTTCATGAACCGATTACACTTCCGACACAGCGTTTCCTGGTTCTTGGCTTTCTGCGAACACAGAGTAAGAATTAAAATGCTGCACATGACATACAATGACGAGCAACACGCACAAGTGACTTGATTGTAACTTAGAATTACTAAGAAACATTAACTTTCTCTTTAGATTAATGATAATCAAGTCTTTAGGCAGGAAATATTTGAAACTTTTTTGAGTGAAATTTTATAAACACGACTTGGTAATTAACTAATGTTAAAATAGCCAAGAAATAAACACTGATCGCTACAAACACCCTCGACAATGAAGCGAGAGCTAAAGATCAGCATAAAACAGAGTGCATAGACACACCAAGCCAAAACAAAATGTTAATCATGGGCGCCGCCATCTTGGCTAAGGGCGCATCCATCTTGGAATGAACCGAGTTGCAAAAGGAATTAACAGAGTACCCGGATAAGATTAAACAGTTAACGAGTACCGGAGCGACTCCAACAATAGCCACCATTCTAAAATAATGTGCCAATTTAAGGAAATTTTAATCAGTCATTACGACACGAATGTATAAATTCTAGATTGATACAACCTGCCCTGTGATGACTTTCCCTTTCCTTCCATGAAGCCAGTGATGAATCACGAATAACAAGCTTAAATCTGCTAAAGATTGCACAATTAGAGCTCAGAAAAACATGCGACTTTCCAAGTCAGCAAAATAAACGAATCTGACTGTGATTGGGAATTGACTCGGTACCTGCGGCTATGGTAATTCCCGGACACAGTATGGGCAGGACCAGGAGAGTGCAGAGTTTTTAATTGTTTATTTTGACCATTGCGGCAAAAACATCTGCCTTAATGGGAAACATTAATTAGAAGATAATTCTGAAATATATTCTTTGATTAGCCAAGAAAATCAATCATATGAAGTTGATTATTCATGGAAGAGTTTGCTTAAAACATAAGTTTGTGGTCTCATGATATTTCCTATGTTAACAGGAGTGAGATAGCTGAGCGATCCCAATTTCATTCAATGAAATCATTCTTATCAATGCGCAAAAATTTCTCAAAAGAATACTTACTATGCAGATATAGTATTCAGTCACCGTTACACAATAATATCGAGTCCAAACTACAAGCCCACGAGTCAGAATCAACTCTAAATGTTGAATCTTAGCATATTCCTAATATCACATGACATATTTTCGTGACAACATTTAAAGTCAAATGTTAGGATTAATTTTTATGTTTATTACAGTCTATGCTATATGTTGGTGGCCCACTGGCCCTGTATGTAATAAATTCACTCCCTCAGTGATGAACATGGCGTATACAATTAAGCATAGACAACAAGAATTTTTAACATGGGAAATGATTTTCATGTCATTGACAATAGGTTTTAACCAGTTTAGAGAACGGATTTCAACAATTTCTAGAACTATACCTAATGGAAGTGGTCCCTGCTTCTCAGAAAATTTGGATTTAGAAAATGCACATCCCTTGTCCTATTAGAAATTGTGAATTGAAATTGACGATATATACAGTACTTATTATTGGTACATAATTGTTCAATTTTGACTAAAATCTCACAAAAGTTGTCACAATATGGAACGGACATAAAAACTATATCAAACAAGAGAAATGAGAAATTGCAACCCCTCATCCTCCGAGTCTTGTAACAATGGAAAACCATTTTTTACATTCCAGATTCCTTTTGGATTGGCCAGATCATGACTGAAGTTGTGGAATCCTAGTGTTTGCAGTCTTTCTTGTGTTAAAACCGTAGGCAATTCTATGTGAGTGGTTAACTCATTAACCCTTTAACACTCAAAATTTGTTCCAAAAAATTTCAATTTTCTCATAGAAAAGACTATTTTTGATAATTTTACCACTGGAATGACTGGCTCGGTTATTGAGCCAGTCATTTCAGTGTTAAATTTTCAAAAGTAGTCTTCTCTTGGTCTGCAAATGGACATTTCTCAAGACCACTGCAGACGCTGTTTTTGGCTGATATGAGGGTTAACACTCATGCCATCAAAAATGACTTCTGCAGGGATCTTAAGAAGACTATATTTAAAAGATTTATGACTGGAATGACTGACTTGATAAGCGTGCAAGTCACTCCAGTGATAAATCTGTAAAAATAATCTTTTTTTGGTCTTATAATGGACACCTTCTACGTGAAAATTTACATTTTCTTGAACAAATTTGATGGTTAAAGGGTTAAACCTGCAACAGCCTTTAAGAACACAATTTTCAAAATAAATCGCGTAGCACACGCTCATATAAAATACGATTCTATACCTCAGAAGTATATTCATTACAATTGTTCAATTCTCCAACATTACATGTATGGAACATACAGTTTTTTTAAAAACCACAATAAATATCACAAGTAAGTTTTAAATATGTCATCGTTGTTTTTATCGTCATTCCCATCGTTTCCCGTCAATATCGAGTTTTCGCGGTGTTCCATTCCTCTGACTGTTTAATGGCTGCTTTTCTGGAGTTTTCTCATTGAGTCGCTTTCTTTTGAAGAATCCAATCTGTGAAATTACAAAAAATATAAACATGTGTTTCATTTCATGCAAAATAAATCCCGAGCATTCGTATTAACTCCACAGGTAAAATTCGATGATTTTTCCACGACCAGAATTACGACACATTATGAGCTCGAGCTTTCACGCTATGGTTCTAATAGAATAGGTCCATTTTCAGGCTTAGAGATGACTATTTTTAACTCCTACCACTGAATACTCTATTGAACATTTTGAAACTAATTTGACTGGGAGTTGTTGCTGCCTAGGCAGCAACAATTCCCAGTCAAATTAGTTTCAAAATGTTCAACAACTTGCACATGTGTCTTGAAATTCCGACATTGGTATTTTAAGGGTGAAGGCCTTGATGAAGTGTTCAGGAATAAATAGCCTTATTGACAATCTATTGGCTATGCTTCTAGAGGCTTCTATTCAAACTAATCTGAAAGTATTCTTGAAACAGAATATTTTTTCTATTTGTTTCATGAACATGTTCAGAGATATTTATGACTTTGCTGCAACCAGAAAGCAAGACATTCAGACAAATCTCATTAACAATTTTATTTCACATTGGGGATGGGGAGCTTTAGAGATCTATGCATCAAGACAAAATATGAATGATAATGAATGTGTGGATTCCTATATAGGGTATTAAATAAGTGATTAGCGGTGGAATGAAAGAGAGTGGGGTACAGAAGCTAATGGCCCGTTCCAGTTTTATTTATGCCCCGCCCACCTCTAGCTAAGCCCCACCCACACTTCGCCGTGTTGGAATTAATTGATCCCCGAATGCTCTAACTATGAATTTCCTGAAAACTCTACAGGTAAGCTGGTGAATATTTTGTAACTAATTTGACTTGCTGCTGTTGCTGCCTAATACTCAAACGAATATTTATTAAATAGTAAAGACATACAATTCATACAACATAGTCCGAGAGTTAATATTGCTCTACTGAACTTACAGAACGCAAACAGAATTCACACTTGATATGACGGTTTCTTAATTTCAAGACATATAGGCAGGACAGTTGTTGAATATTTTGAAACTAATTCAACTGGAACCAGTTGCTGTCATAGGCAGCAACAACTCCCAGTCATATTAGTTTCAAAATATTCACCAAAATGTTTATTATAATTTAATTGTAGTACATTTTAAGATTAACCCTATAATGGTCAAGCCGACCAAAACTGCCTTCTGCAGGCGTGTTGAGGAATGTCCATTTGCAGGCCAAGAGATGAGTACTTTTGAAAATTTACTAGTAGTATGACTGGCTCTATAACTGAGCCAGTCATTCAAGTTTTCAATTTTGAAAAATAGTATTCTCTTGATCTGCAAATGTAAATTTTCTTTTAAAATTTGTACCATTAAAGGGTTAACTTTAATGGTTATTCATTTCAATCACATACGCTATAGTCTCTATGGTGCATGACTGATTCCCATGACAACCAGATACTCACCCACCAAAGCAGCATAGTTAGTAGTAATAGTAAGAGTAACCCTGCAGATACAGCCACCGCTATAATCCACCATTCTACAGATTTTGGTGGTGGAGCGTCACTTATTGGATGTATAAGTGTACTGACCTGCAATTGTGAGCAATAAACTAATGGTGTTAATTTTGAGAGCGAGAGAGAGAGAGAGAGAGAGAGAGAGAGAGAGAGAGAGAGAGAGAGAGAGAGAGAGAGGGATGGATGGATGGAGGAAGGGAGGGAGAGGGAGGGATGGAGAGGGAGGGAGGGAGGGAGAGAGAGAGGGGAGGGAGAGTGGGGGTGGGAGAGTGAGAGAGAGGGGTGGGAGAGAGAGGGGCAGAGGGGAGAGAGGGATGGAGGGAGTTAGATATATGAATAAGAGGCCTAAGGGCCTGTGGCGCTCACCTGGACCATTGGCATTTAAATCATAACTTGCATTTAAATAGACATCATAGATGATTTTCGGAAAATCCAAGATGGCCACCAAAAAATTGACCAATCAAGACTCTCGTTTAATATGTTGAAGACTACCATCATAGGATTCATCCACCCAAGTTTTGTTGAAATCGGGCCATTGATTGAAGCAGTACCATTTTTAAATGGTTCCGGAAAACTTTCAGAAAATCAGAGATTGCTGAAATCTACCCGCCTAGTATCCTTCAAGCCAAGACTGGTTGAAATTGCTCAAGCTGTTAATGAGGAGTAGTGTTTTAAACAATTTCCAGCCATTTTTCAGAAAATCCAGTCACCGAAAAATTGACCTATCAAAATTCTGAATAGAATTTTTAGAGGCTATAACAATAGGATCCTTCCAGCCAAATTTGGTTGAAATTGCCCAAGCGATTAATGAGGAGTAGCATTTTATATGAATTCCCATTTTCGGAAAAACCAAGATGGCCACCATCAAAATCAAGCTGTCAAAATTATGTATACAAGTTCTGAAGCATACCGACCTATGGTTCTTCCAGCTGAGTTTGGTAGAGTAGCCTTTTAACTGATTTCCCAAAACATTCAGAAAATCTAAAATGGGCGCCAGAAAGATTTACCAATAATTCTATATGCAAGTTCTAAATAAAGCCTACCACTCTAGGCTCATTCCAGCTAGTCTGGTTGAAATAACCAAAGTAGTTAATGAGTGGTTGATTTTCAGGCATTTTTTTGCAAAATTCAAGATGGCCACCAAAAAAATTGACCAATCAAAATTCTATATACATGCTCTGAAGCATAGCACTTTAGGGTCCTTCCAGCCGAGTTTGCTTGAACTCCTTCAAGCGGTTAATGAGGAGTAGCCTTTTAATTGATTTTCCAAAATTTCAGAAAATCCAAGATAGTTGCCGGACCAATCATAATTCTATAGAAATTCTGAAATCTACCCGCCTAGTATCCTTCCAGCCAAGACTGGTTGAAATTGCTCAAGCTGTTAATGAGGAGTAGTGTTTTAAACGATTTCCAGCCATTTTTCAGAAAATCCAGTGACAGGAAAAATCGACCAATCAAAATTCTGTATACAAGTTTTGAAACCTACCAGCCTAGTATTCTTCCATCCAAGTTTGATTGAAATCGGACCAGAGGTTATCGAGTAGGTTTTTAAGTGATTTTCAGAAAATTCAAGAGGGCTGCCAGAAACATTGACCAATCAAAATTCTGTATACAAGTTTTGAAAGCTACCAGCATAGTATCCTTCCAGCCAAGTCTGGTTGAAATTGCCCAAGTGGTTAATGAGGAGTAGCGTTTTAAATAATTTCCCACCATTTTTTTTGGAAAATTCAAAATGGCCGCCAGAAAAATGGACTAATCCGAATTCTCTTTTCAAGTTCTGAAGGATACCATGCTAGGGTACTTTCATCCAAGTTTGATTGAGATCGGCCTAGCAGTTATCGAGATGTAGGCTTTTAAGTGATATTCAGAAATTTTCAGAAAATCCAAGATGGCCACCGGAAAAATGAACCAATCAAAATTCTGTATACCAGTTCAGAAGGATACCACGCTAGGGTTCTTTCCTCCAAGTTTGATTGAAATCGGCCTAGGAGTTATCGAGATGTAGGCTTTTAAGTGACAATTTAAAAAAAATCCAAGATGGACGGCGGAAAAATTTACCAATCAATATTCTGTATACATGTTCTGAAACATACCAGCGTACTATTCTCCCAGCTAATCCTGGTTGAAATTGTCCAAGCAGTTAATGAGGAGTAGCGCTTTAAACAATTTGTCGCAATTTTTTGGGAAAATTGAAGATGGCCACCGAAAACATTGACCAATCAAAATTCTATATACAGGCTCTGAAACATAGCACTTTAGGGTCCTTCCAGCCAAGTTTGCTTGAACTTGTTCAAGCGGTTAATGACGAGTAGCCTTTTAACTGATTTCCCAAAATTTTCAGAAAATCCAAGATGGCCACCGGAAAAATGGACTGTATACAAGTACTGAAATCTACCAGCCTAGTATCCTTACAGCAGTCTGGTTGAAATTGCTCAAGCAGTTAATGAGTAGCATTTTAAACAATTTCCTGCCATTTTTTTTTAGAAAATCCAATGTCACCAGAAAAATTGACCAATCCAAATTCTGTATAAAGGTTCCGAAGCATACTAGGCTTGAGTTCTTCAATCCAAGTTTGATTGAAATCATCCCAGGTGTTATCGAGGAGTAGGCTTTTAAGTGATTTCCAGATACTTTCAGCTTTGAAACTTAACAACCTAGTATCCTTCCCATCAAGTCTTGTTGAAATTGCTCAAGCAGTTAATGAGTAGCGTTTTAAACGAGTTCTCAATAGGTACCACGCTAGGGTACTTTCATCCAAGTTTGATTGAAATCGGCCCAGTGGTAATCGAGGAGTAGGGTTTTAAGTGATTTCCAGAAATTTTCTGAAAATCCAAGATGGTCGCGGGAAAAATTAACCAATCAAAATTCTATATACAGGGTTTGTACGCAGGTATGGAAGTCTGGAAAAAGTCTGGAAAATTAAGAAAACCTTTTCCTGGGTTTGAAAAAGTATGGAAAATCAATATTTATCTTTTCCGCTATGGAAAAGGTATGGAAAATTAAAATATCGGCAATTGCAATTCTCCCGGCAGACATTTTGTCATAAATCGTCATTAAACACGAATTCTTGCTAGTCTCGCAAAATCGCGCCATTTAGATTCCGGTGTAAGCTAAACTGCGTGTTTAACCGTACCGGGAACACACTTCAGCGTGTGTAAAATGTCATCAAACACAAATTCTCACCAGTCTCGCAAAATCTCGCCGTTATTGCGTGAGAGTTTAGGGTCGGCAACATCAGATTGGTTCCTGGTGTATGCTAAACTGCGCTGTTAACGGTAACCGCTTGAGTAATACGTGTCTGAACTTGTCAATTGCAAGAAGCCATTGTTTTTACGAATTTGTAAACATTGAATCAGTTGTGTTTAGATAGCCATCAAGAAAGTAATGTCCGCTCAATTATAATTATATAATGTTTGTGTGGTAGATTGAGTTAAACAAGTGTCGCGATCATGGGAAAGTGCAAATATTCTTCTATATGGCAATGTAATGATAAGTATAAAGAGTGGATAGCACCAGATTTTGTAGGCTATTGGTTGGGTGACTGGTGTGGGTGAAAATAAAAATAATTATTGAACAATTAATAAATTTATTTTAAATGTCCAAAAAAACACACTTTATTTTTTATAATCATAAATAATAACATTTAATTTTAAAAATTTTGTTTGGGTTTGACAAGATATAAAACTGAGGCAGCAACTGAAGCAACTCAAATTAATTTCAAAGTATTTAAGTTTTGTATGGTTGCCTTAAAAATGTGGGAATTAATCACTGAAAGGGTTAATTAAAATTTTCTTAAAGTTCGACACAATATAAAACTTATTCTATTGAATATTTTGAAATTAATTTGACTGGAAGTCGTCACTGTCTCGGGAAGCAACTGCTTCCAGTCAAATTAATTTTAATATATTTAAGTTGTGTACGGTTGCCGTGAAAATTGTTCTATTTTCCATTTAGTATTAACTATTGGTATGACCGGGCAATGTTACACAATGGGTACGGAAATTATAAAATTTAGTATGGAAAAAGTATGGAAATTTATTCTGCTCAAGGTGTATGAACCCTGTATATACAAGTTCTGAAACATACCAGTATACTATCCTCCCAGCTAAGCCTGGTTGAAATTGCCCATGCAGTTAATAACGAGTAGCGTTTTAAACGATTTCCCGCAATTTTTCGGAAAATTCAAGATGGTCATTGAAAAAATTGACCAATAAAAATTCTGTATACAAGTTCTGAAGCCTACCGCCATAGGGTCATTTCAGCCAAATTAGGTTGAAATCCCCCAAGCGGTTAATGAGGTCTGAATAGCGTTCTTAAGCAAACGTTGACAGGCAGACGGATGTACGGACGACGGATGGTTGCCATGCCATAAGCTCACTTGGCCATTCTGGCCAGGTGTGCTAATAATATTAATGCATTCTGGGATATCATTTCTAACTCCTGATCCATCTCTGAACAAAATTACATGCAACATTCACAGTGATGTTGACAATATTGTTTTAAGGGTATATACCTCCAACATATATATTGGAATCCTGCAGATGAATAAAACAAGGCAAATCAGTAAATTGATGTATGCTCCCCGAAGTCATACTCTGCAGAGAAACTGAATGGATAACCCCGAAGACATATGCTTCAGGGAAAGGTTTGAAGCTGTGGCTCAGACAGAGAAACAAACTTGAAATTGTCAATGAGATATCACCATATTAGGCCATCCTTAAAATATTGTTGGTTTGGGGTAATGATATTAAATCCACAATTTGGGGAGTAGGAATGATTCGGTGGGCCATCATTCTTTTGGTCTGGCGGGATTTTCCCTAATGAACAATTTGTTAAGGATAGCTTAATAAAAGCAAAATCTAAGTTTCTGTAAATAAACACACTTAGACTTTGCTTGGCACCATATGAAAAATAGATATAAAAACCATGTTCAAAATGAACAGAGATATTTTCTGTAATAATCAATACCAAGTTTGGTGACCATATGTGAAAATGTCTTGAAACTATGGCACGGAGAAACATTTTCTCTGATATTCAGTTGACCATTAAAATACTGTGCACACCTTCTCCATAAGATGCATCCACATACCAAGTTTTGTGACCATATGTGAAAAAGTCTTGAAACTATGGCTCGGACAAACATTTTCTGTGATATTCAGTCGACCATGAAAAGTAGGTCAACATGACCTACTTTTGATACTCAGCACCCTTTTCCATAAGATGTATCCACATACCAAGTTTGGTGACCATATGTGAAAAAGTCTTGAAACTATAGCCCTGATAAACATTTTCTGTGATATTCAATAGACCATGAAAAGTAGGTCACCATGACCTACATTTGACCTACTTTTGATACTCTGCACACCTTCTCCCTAAGATGCATCCACATACCAAGTTTGGTGATCATATGTGAAAAAGTTTTGAAACTATGCCCGGACAAACTTATATATGGTGAATGGATGGATGAACGGACAAATGAACAGACGGACGAATGGACAAACGGACAAAGCGGCCACTATATGGTTCCACGAAATTTTTTTCGGGGAGCATAAAAAAGGAATTTCGGGGACACATTTAAAGGTTTTAATAGTGTGTGTGTGCGTGCGTGTGCGCGCGGAGAAAACCACACATAAATGATCAAAGCTTATAATTGTCAGTACCTCGGAGACTAAACTTAATACTGATAGATATTAAAACCTGCATGAAATTTGATTTCATAAATTAAGATGGGTAAAATAGAGTGCGTGTGCGCACCTTATTGTTAGAGTACCGTCAGACCTGCTACGTTTTTGTCTCACAATAATGTGGTTCAATAAGACAGCTGAGCACCTATTTTAAAGAACCACAATCTTGTGAGGTGAGACAAAGTAGACACATTTTATGGACAATGTCTTTTAATAAGAGACTACCTGTCTTTATTAGTGATGCAATAATATTGGTGAGGTGGTCTGATAGATGGTGAATTCAAATGAATTTAATTTCATTTGGTACATTATTAACCTTTTAACGAGCAAATTTGTTCAAAGAAAATTTAAATTTTCTCTTAGAAAATGTCTATTTGTAGCTGAAGAGGGATATTTAAAAAAATTTACCACTGAAATGACTGGCTCGGTTATCGAGCCAGTCATTCCAGTGGTAAATTTTCAAAAATAGAGATCTCTTGGTCTGCAAATGGACATTTCCCAAGACCACTGCAGAAGCCGTTTTCTGCTGATATGTAGGATACAGGGTTAAGGATTGCTCTAAATAGAAGGTGGTTTTGTTAACCCTTTAATGGTCAAGGAAATTGAGTTTTGATTAGTGAATGTCAATTTATAGGACAACAGAACAGTTTTTGAAAATTTATCATTGGAATGACTGGCTTGGATATGGAGCCAATCATTCCATTGGTAAATTTTCCAAAACAGTCTCTTAGCCTCTAAATAGACATGCCTCAAGACCACTGCAAAAGCTATTTTGACTAGTTAATGGTTAAGAATGTGGTTATAATGTGAAGTGAAGCTGTAACTACTATTTGATAGCTATGTTATACTCACATTATAGACAGTTTTTCCAAACAGATTCATACTTAATGTCAGATTATATGGCATTTTGGTAATTTTTGTTGACACAAATGACATCACTTGTAGCTGATCTTTGTACCCATGCTGTAAATAAATAAATAAATAAATAGATGGGTGGATGGATAATCGAATGAATGAATAAGCAGATGGACAGGCAAATGAATGGATGAATGAATGAGTGAGTGGATGAATGCGCAAATGAACAGATCATTGAATGATTGGATGGATGGGCAAATGAACAGATGACTGAATGAGCAGATGGCTGGCCAAATGAATGAGTACACTATAGTGATGCAGTCTTAACCATTTACTCATTAGGATTGGTTGAGAAAATCACAATCTTTGATTAGTGAATATCCATCTGCAGGCCATGAGTAGAGTATTTTTTGTAAAGCTACGACTGCAATGACTGGCCTGGTCATCGAGTCCCTCATTCCAGTGGTAAATTTTTGAAGATAGGCTTCTTGTGAGCTTCAAATGGACAATTCTCAAGATCAATGCAGAAGCCATTTTTTGACCGAGTTGACCGCTAATTACATCATCAGCAAGAGTAACATGATATAGCTGACCCTTACACTTTTTCACACTTGCTATTTTGGAGGTTTTCCTGGATCAAAACCAGTTGGGAAATCCAAATTTACAGGAACACCTATATTCAGGGGAAAATTTGATTCAAATCTGACAAAATATCTGCTGACACACACAAAGCTACAGATGCACGCATGTATGTACGAACATACATATGCACGCACGCACGCACACACATGCCCACACACACATGCACGCACGCACACGCACACACACACACACACACACACAAAGCACACTAACATATATGCTAATGCAATACACTCTTTGTCATACCAGTGACAGTAAGAAATTACAGTATTAGTTGTGTTATTAACACTTACTACTCTGATGTCAACATTTAAAATTTTCAAATTAAATTTAAAAGATGAACTGGCGTTCATTTTTCGACAAATTTGGTGGAAGATGGTGCTGTCGTACCAAAATTGTTGAAAAATGTACACCAGTTTCTTTGCTACTGACACCGTAACGATAGAATATTGATGTCAGAGAGGTGAGGGTTAATAGATTTCTGTATTACTACATTCACTCACTGAGCGCAATGTTTTAGTAGATAATCGTGATGTGATTTCTATAAGTGCGCCACTGGATCGAGCGTTCATGTTCATCAATTTGCATATTATCACAGTACACCATCGCTCGGTACATGTCTGGAAAGAAATCAAATATAATTTACTCACTCATTGTAAGAATATGTTTAAACTTTCAATGACATATATGATAATATTCATTCGATATATAGCTACAATGAGAAAGTAGTAATGTAGTGACCCACTGTGGGGTGCATTCTTGAGCAGGTGCCTCTAGAGGGCATATCCTTTCTGTCGACCATATTGGATTTCGGATCATCTTCTATTGATGAAATGAAGAAAATGGAGTTGTCATTCGGAAACCGATATTCAAGATGGCCACTGGTGGCTGGATTAGATTTAGGATCATCATCGATTTCAAGTTTTTTCCTCAGACATAGTCAGGTAATCATATGAAGCTTCAAATCAATTCGATAAATAGTTTTCAAGATGGCCGCCGGTGGCTGGTGGCCATCTTAGATTTCAGATCAGTGTCAAGTTCGATAGTTTTCATCCCCAGGTCTAGTCCGATGGCTGGCGGCCATCTTAGATTTCGGATCATCATCAATTTCGATAGGTTTCTTCCCCAGACCTAATCCAACAACCCTATGACGCTTCAAAACAATCCGATAAGAGGTAACGGAGTTATCATCCGGAAATCAATTTTCAATATGGTCGACTGTGGTTGGCTGCCATCTTGGACTTCGAATCATTGTCATTTACGATAGGTTTCTTCCCCAGCCCTTGTCCAACGATCATATGAAGTTTCAAAGCAATCCAATAAATGGTAACGGAGTTATCATCTCGAAACCACTTTTCAAGATGGTCGCACTTGGCTGGTGGCCATCTTGGATTTAGGATCATCGTCAATTACAATAGGTTACTTCCCCTGACATAGTCCAATCACCTTATGAAGTTTCAAAGTGATCCGATAAACGGTAACGCAGTTATCATCCAGAAACCAATTTTCAAGATGGTCGCCAGTGGCCATCCTGAATTTCGGATCATCGTCAATTTCTACAGGTTTCTTCCCGTGACCTAGTCCAACAACACTAAGAAGTTTCCAAGCGATCTGATAAGCGGTAAAGGAGTTATCATCCGGAAACCAATTTTCAAGACGGCCGACAGTGGCTGGCAGGCATCTTGGATATCGAATCATCATCAATTTCGATAGGTTTCTTCCCCAGCCCTAGTCCAACCATCCTATGAAGTTTCAAAGCAATCTGATTAACAGTTACAGAGTTATCATACGGAAACCACTCTGCCGCCCGCCCAAACTGCATCATTACCCAATACCCTGCCAATTTCTTTCGCAGGGTATAAAAATCAGCGCTGCTATGATACAAGCTTTTCAAAGCGCAAAACCAAGCAATGTCTTGTCACGAGGTATTGAAATAACAGATTAAACGCATTTTATACATTCTATATACCAGGACAATAGGATGTGTGTAATCTACATACCAGGACAATCTACATACCAGGACAATAGGATGCGTGTAATCTACATACCAGGACAATAGGATGCATGTAATCTACATACCAGGACAATAGGATGCGTGTAATCTACATACCAGGACAATAGGATGCGTGTAATCTACATACCAGGACAATAGGATGCGTGTAATCTACATACCAGGACAATAGGATGCGTGTAATCCACATACCTGGACAATAGGATGCCTATAATCCACATACCAGGACAATAGGATGCGTGTAATCTACATACCAGGACAATAGGATGTGTAATCTACATACCAGGACAATAGGATGCATGTAATCTACATACCAGGACAATAGGATGCGTATAATCTACATACCAGGACAATAGGATGCGTGTAATCTACATACCAGGACAATAGGATGCGTGTAATCTACATACCAGGACAATAGGATGTGTGTAATCTACATACCAGGACAATAGGATGTGTATAATCTATATACTAGGACAATAGGATGTGTGTAATCTACATACCAGGACAATAGGATGTGTGTAATCTACATACCAGGACAATAGGATGTGTGTAATCAACATACCAGGACAATAGGATGTGTGTAATCTACATACCAGAACAATAGGATGTGTAATCTACATACCAGGACAATAGGATGTGTGTAATCTACATACCAGGACAATAGGATGTGTAATCTACATACCAGGACAATAGGATGCATGTAATCTACATACCAGGACAATAGGATGCGTATAATCTACATACCAGGACAATAGGATGCGTGTAATCTACATACCAGGACAATAGGATGCGTGTAATCTACATACCAGGACAATAGGATGTGTGTAATCTACATACCAGGACAATAGGATGTGTATAATCTATATACTAGGACAATAGGATGTGTGTAATCTACATACCAGGACAATAGGATGTGTGTAATCTACATACCAGGACAATAGGATGTGTGTAATCAACATACCAGGACAATAGGATGTGTGTAATCTACATACCAGAACAATAGGATGCGTGTAATCTATATACCAGAACAATATGATGTAAATAATCTACATACCAGGACAATATGATGCGTGTAATATACATACCAGGACAATAGGATGTGTGTAATCTAGATACCAGACCAATAGGATGTGTATGATCTACATACCAGGACAATAGGATGCGTGTAATCTACATACCAGGACAATAGGATGTGTATAATCTACATACGATGACAATAGGATGCGTGTAATCTATATACCAGAACAATATGATGTATATAATCTACATACCAGGACAATAGGATGTGTGTAATCTACATACCAGAACAATAGGATGTGTGTAATCAACATACCAGGACAATAGGATGTGTGTAATCTACATACCAGAACAATAGGATGCGTGTAATCTATATACCAGAACAATATGATGTATATAATCTACATACCAGGACAATATGATGCGTGTAATCTACATACCAGAACAATAGGATGTGTGTAATCTACATACCAGACCAATAGGATGTGTATAATCTATATACCAGGACAATATGATGTGTAAAATCTACATACAAGGACAATAGGATGCGTATGATCCACATACCAGGACAATAGGAAGCGTGTAATCTATATACCAGGCCAATATGATGCGTGTAATCTACATACAAGGACAATAGTATGCGTGTAATCTATATACCAGGACAATAGGATGCATGTAATCTACATATCAGGACAATAGGATGCGTGTAATCTACATATCAGGACAAAAGGATGCATATAATCTACATACCAGGACAATAGGATGCATGTAATCTACATACCAGGACAATATGATGCATGTAATCTACATACCAGGACAATAGGATGTGTATAATCTACATACCAGGACAATATGTGTATAAACTACATACACGGACAATAGGATGTGTATGATCTACATACGAGGACAATAGGATGCATGTAATCTATATACCAGGACAATATGATGTGTGTAATCTACATACCAGGACAATAGGATGCGTGTAATCTATATACCAGGACAATAGGATGCGTGTAATCTACATACCAGGACAATAGGATGCGTGTAATCTATATACCAGGACAATATGATGAGTGTAATCTACATACCAGGACAATAGGATGCGTTTAATCTATATACCAGGACAATATGATGTATGTAATCTACATACCAGGACAATAGGATGTGTGTAATCTACATACCAGGACAATAGGATGTGTGTAATCTACATACCAGGACAATAGGATGTGTATAATCTCGTTTATGTCTCTCAGGAACACTGCGTTTTTTCTCATCTCGTAGAATCAGCTCCACTTCAGCTACGATAACTCCGCTGTATGTCTGAGAAGAGAGATTAATTCCATACCAATATCTAAAAAAATTGAGCCCTTAACAGTTTAATGGTCAGATTGTTCAAAATGGCTTCCTCAGTCGTCTTGAGAAATGTTGATTTGCAGACCAAAAGAGGACTATGTTTGAAAATTGATCAATGGAATGGCAGCCTCGATAAATGAATTGGTCATTTCAGAGGTAAATTTTCAAAATTAGTTTTATTTTGGTCTGTAAATGGAGCTTGACTTCTGGACATAAGAGGATTAAAGGACCTTTTACTGTGATAAAAGGATAAAAATGCATCGATTACAGGACACATATTTAATAATGACCACTAGACACCCATCTCCCACCTACTTGACCTCAAAAACTATATCCCTTTAATGGTCAGGCCAGACAAAACTGGCTTCTGTAGTGCTTTTTGAGAACCACTGATTTGTAGGTCATGAGATTATTTTTGAAAATTTACCACTGGAATGACTGGCACAATTACTGAGCCAGTCAATCTAGTTGTAAATTTTCAAAAATAGTTTTCTCTTGGCCAGCAAATGAATACACACTTAGAAAGAAATTTGGATTGTCTTGTGTAATCTGGGCCATGAAAGAACTAACCAAACGCAAAACCATGATAAATATTTGAGATTGGTGAGGGCTACAATCTAATCATTTAATACTCACGTGGGACCATACTGGCTTCTGAAGTGGTCTTGAGAAATGTCCATTTGCAGACCAAGAGATGATTATTTTTTAAAGTTTACCAATGGAATGACTGGCTCAAAAATCAAATCATTCAATCTTGTAAATTTTCTAAAATAATCTCTTGGTCTTCAAATGGAGTTTTTCATATGAGAAAATTTTCTTGAACAAATTTGAGGATTTAAGGGTTAACAAGTTATCATAGAAGACTTACAAACAAACAGTTGGACAGACAATTAATTCGAACTAGAGGCCTGGGTGCGGAACTTTGAAAAACTAATATTCTACTTAACCCTTTAATCTTTGAATTTATTCAAGATAATTTTTATTTTCTCATAGAAAATGTCAATTTGCAGACCAAGAGAAGACTATTTTTTAAAGTTTACCACTGGAATGACGGGCTTGGTTAGCGAGCCAGTCATTCCAGTGGTACATTTTCAAAATTAGTCTTCTCTTGGTCTGCGAATGGACATTTCTTAAGACCACTATAGAAGCCGCTTTTGGCTGATATGAGGGTTAAAGAGTTAATTTCCGGATGCTTAATCCTTTAATGGTCAAATTTGGTCAAGAAAGTCAAAATATCTGCCTATTGAATGTCCATTTGCAGACCAAGACTATTTTTGAAAATTTACCACTGGAATGACTGGCTCAGTTACCAAGGTAGTCATTGCAGTGGTAAATTTTCAAAAATAGTGTTTTCTTGGCCTGCTAATGGGCATTTCCCAAAATCACTACAGAGGTCAGTGTTGGCCAGTTTGACCATTAAAGGGTGAATTTCTGGGTGCTTAATGACAGAGTGCACAGGGTGCCATATGCCATTTGAACCGCTCAGTCTGGCCATCTGTATTACATATACATATCACACATCTATTCAGCATACCTCGGTCTAAGTGAACATTGCAGAGACACTGCTATACTCACTAAATTAAGTTTAGGGGTAATCTCTACGATCTCACATTTCCCATTTGCTTGTGTGATTTTCGGTGGCTGGATGATATGCAAAAGCGCATCGCCGCGCCCGACGTAACTCGGCCAGAGAATTTCCACCTGCATTTCCTCGATGTTTGTCGGGCCTTTATTACGAATCTGAAGACAGATTATCATCGCATAATAATATTACTCGTTTCAAACACAGAATCCCACAACCATGATTTATAAACAGTTAATCCAACCATACAATCAAGCTGTTGTGTGCTCGATATTTTGAAACTTGTTTAACTGGACACTTTTGCTGCCTTATATTCAGCAGAATTGCTGTTAAATCTGAAAGGATTTGTCATAATAGAAGGATACATTTCTAGCTAAGCTCTGCCCACCTTTTATGTGTGTTAGAATCAAGTTGAAATTTTGAATACTGAATGTCTGAAATTGTAAAACATGTGAAAATTGGTTCAAGATTCACACAAGTATTGCTCAAGGTCGCATAGAACTAGTCTGTAAGGTTACCATTGAAATACCAAGAGCCATTATTGAGTAACACGGCTAAGGTGTGTATGTGTGCACGCGTGGTTACATGCATGCGTGTGTGCATATGCTCGTGCATACATGCCATTTATGTGTATGTGCATGTGTGTATGTGGATACATGCATCATACCTCATATAAATGAATAACCACAGGACCACCAGTCTTTTTCCATTGTTTTGGTTCATTGGTTCTGTTATAAACAATCTGTTCAGGAATAGAAACTCTGAAAGACAAATCATTCAATCAATGAATCAAAAATATTTTGGTACATATTTTTAGTTGTTTTGAGTGTTAAAGGGTTAATAAATCAGCTTTATAGGTCATTATTATATCGTACCACTTGTAGTTTAACCCTTTACCCTGAGAATTTGTTCAAGAAAATTTCAAATTTCTTATAGAAAATGTTCATTTGCAGACTAAAAGAAGGCAATTTTTTAAAATTTACCACTGGAATCACTTGGCTCTGTTATCGAGCCAGTTATTTCAGTAGTACATTTTCAAAAAATAGTCTTCTCTTGGTCTGCAAATGGACATTTCTCAAGACCACTGGAGAAGCCAGTTTTGGGTGATATGAGTGCTAAAGGGTTACAAAATATCATGCTACAGTGTGCAGTGATTCTCACAACGGTCCTTTTGAGGGTATATAAACCCCAAAATTTAGCCTGGGGCCCCAAAAATAATGGAACCCCTAACAATTTTGTATGATTGTTAAATACTAAGTAGTTTTATACACTTTTACATAAAAATACCTACCAAATCTTCTAACACGGGACATACATAATTCATAGTTGTGAGTTCATGGTACCCTCTAATTTTAGCATGGATGAGATAATACTGCCTGGGAACTCCAAATTTGAGGTTTAGGCCCCAAGATTTCAGCTGGGGACCACCAGATTTCAGAGTATGGGGTCCCTGGGACGTCCAAGATTTAGATCTATGATGAGAAACACTGACAGTGTGCACACCTACATCCAGCACGCACGTTCATTTCTACTACACAGCCGCAGAATACAGGAATCATACATACACTGACTCACCCACTAATAATGAGCTTAGATTTCGCGGTCACAGCTATAGTCAGTGATGCATGGTTGTCAGTTGTGTTCACAAAAACCTCTGGATTGGAACTGTAATGATATTAAATTAATAAATTACAAATATACTGTAATGGTCAGTTTGTCCAACAGCTTAAAAGTCAAAATAAGCAATAAAGAAAAGCGCTTGCTTTTAGGGAAATCTAAATTTTTTATTTGGAAAAGTTTTGGAAGAGTGCATGAATGGCCCTTTACAGTTTATTCATCCATCATATGATGTCATAATCAACTATGTGAAGTGTAGGATGATGTCATAATCAATGATGTCATGAATGACGTAGATTACATGTACTTCATCATGAAAGTTTAATTGATGACAGACTAAGCTTTGTAGTACGAATTGTATGTCTATTATTTAATAAAGATGCTGTTGAATATTTTGAAACTAAGTTGACTGGGCGCTGTTGCTGCCATTGGCAAAGAAATTAAAACAGCAAAATATGTATCCCAATAAATCTGATAATATTCAGTAGATCGCATATAAGACATTCAATTTATTGGTGCATGAGAGCTTTAATGAATTATTATTTGATAATTTGGTAACTTAACAAAACTCAATAATTATTCATGAGCTGGGCATAGTCAGAATCTGCCAATGAAATTGCTCAGTACCCATGAACATATAAAATATAGCAACATTTACAGAACAGATATATATGGCAATATTTTGACTTTTAAGCAAATTAATTAAAATATTCAACACTTATAGTATATATAGTCAACATATTTCCAAGATATTCAGCAGTTTTCCTGCATGGCGTCATCGTTTCGAATTGTAAATGAAGTATATCGAGCGAAGAAAGTTGAAATCTGATTGGCTGACCAAAACACAGTATTCTACAGATGCTACAGCTATAATAGAACTTGCTGAATATACGTCCGTGTACCGCAAAGCCGTGTGAGTGGGTGTATGCTAGTACGACTCATCAAGACTTGACCGCTTGAACATCGCTGAAGTATGTTTGACTGATATTATATCCTATTCATACAATGCAGGGATGCAGTTTGTCACTCAAGCATCTGACATCATCTTCAAATACGTCACTTGTTAACTGATGTCACAATCAAGATAACGTAAATTGGTCATGAAAATTGAAAGGTCAGTCACTAAAGTGTATGACTTGTACGTCTTTGATGAATTTACAATTTAATAAACATTTTGTTGAATATTTTGAAAATAATTTTAATGAGAACTGTTGCTGCCATTTGTGGCATCAACAGCATCCAGTCAAATAAGTTTCTAAATATACAGAAGCTTAGCTGTATAGTTACTGCGTAAATTAGATTCTGTGAATTCATGCTGTAAAGGTTGAAATCGATTCGAATACATGTAAAAAGTGGGTGGGGCTTAGCTATAAATGGGCGGGGCATACCTAGAAATGCTCCGTCCACTCTACAATCACGATTTACAACATTATTTTACCTGTTTACGTGGAAATCGAATTTAAGGAAAGCATTTGAGCCATCCACATCTTGTGGTGTTAAAACAAGTTTAAACTCCAGCTAAGAAAATAGAAGAGACATTTAGTTGCGTGAACATTTTATTAAAAAAATTAATAAAAAAAAGTATTTCAAGTTTCTTAAAAAATTGTTGAATTAAAGATTTAAAATTAAAAATTATTATTTTGCATTTGATTATTTGTAAATTTTCAGCCGTTATAAACGTCATATTAACCAGTTGCAAAACTAAGGGTTGTCCATGGTTTTTCTTGGGTTACTAGACTCAGTAAGTAGACTGGCTATACAGCTGGTCAGATATTATATCTCTCCACAAATTATTTTCTTTTCGTCCTTAACCATCTAACACCTACATACTTTTGATTTGATTGCGATTAATCCACATTCAGTAATTTTACTTCTTGTTTCTGCATATATGTAACAGTATTGCCAGATACTTATCCTTGGAGATGTCTTTGGACAAATATGTCTAATCCAAGCAAGTAAGAGTCATAGGATAGATACCCTTGACCCATCAAATTTGTTCACGACCATTTTGTTCGTTTCATAGAAAATGTCCATTTGCGCACCAAGAGAAGATTATATTTGAAATTTATCACTGGAATAATTGGCCAAAGATTTTAGAAGACTTTTTGAAAATATATCACTGGAATAACTGGCTCGATAACTGAGCCAGTCATTCCAGTGATAAATGTTCAATAACAGTCTTTTTCTAACAATCTTTGGCCAGCTTGACTGCTAAAGGGCTAACTTTACATTTTTCTCTGAAAATGAAGCTTTATTTCAGTATTTAGTTGTAATTATTAAATCCAGTTTTATTGCTGACAGATTGTGTGGAACTATTAATATCAATTACAATTCTTTAACCCATTAACCATCGAAATTGTTCAAGAAAATTTTAATTTTTTCATAGAAAATGTCCATTTGCAGACCAAGAGAAGACTATTTTTGAAAATTTACCACTGGAATGACTGGCTCGGCTATCGAGCCAGTCATTCCAATGGTAATTTTCAAAAATAATCTTCTCTTGGTCTGCAAATCGACATTCCTCAAGAGCACTGCAGAAACCATTTTTGGCTGATATGAGTGTTAAAGAGTTAAACGCGATTCAAACACATGTATTAAAGGGAGCAGAAGAACATTGGATATGGACCCCTCTACTGACAAAGGGGAATCAGATGTCAAAATGGTGTTTGTCCAATGCGCAGATTTTCTTGTAATAAATAAATAGAAATATGTTTTAGTTGAGACTCCCAGCTATTAATTAAAGGTGCATATTCACACCAAAATGCCTGAACATAAAATTGCTAAAATCGTAGCCATTTAGAGGATTAAATCTTGTGCCTAACTGTAATTAAATGAAATAAATCTTAACATACGATGATTTCACTACGGATAAATTAATATAATTTTAGTTGTGAATTTGAATTGGCCTCTAAAAGTATACAATTTTAACAATTGTATTTTCCAGCATTCTGGTGTAAATATGCACCTTTAAACTGGTTTTTAGAGAATTTTGATAAAGCAATCTAAAGAGCATACACGCCAGGTAAAATTAAAAATTGCAGTTGGTCTGGTAATAAAAGCAGCCAGAGCGACATAAGATGCACAATTAAGCAAAATTAATTGCAAGATATGTAAATTAGCTTGCCCGTTTCTTTGCAGGCAGCGGATTTCCGATATCGCAGTAGACTAGTGCCTGGTCATCGACGGCCATCTCGTTACAGCTTATAAAGACAGGAGTCTGAATGGTCAAACAAAAATAGTAGTAGTAGTAGTAGTAGTAGTAGTAGTAGTAGTAGTAGTAGTAGTAGTAGTAGTAGTAGTAATAGTAGTAGTAGTAGTAGTAGCAGCAGTTGGTGTGAATGTAGACTATATACTATGGTATATCTTAGACATGTGTGTAGTGTGACAAATTCCACAGTGGTTAATAAAAATGAATATTTGAAGCTAAGAAGAAAATCTTAGATAATTGACCACTGACTGGTCATTCTACTGGTATGTTTTATAAGATATTCTTCTCCTGGTCAGTATATGAAGAGTGACACATGGCCTTACATTCCCTTTAGCCTATGTAATCAATTCAGATATAGGAATTTCTTAGTATACGCACCGTCTCCAGGAAGTTAATTAATTAGCTAGCGTAAATGATTTTTACTACCAGGGGATATAACTCATTCAATGTATGATGATATGGCTTCTCTATTGCCAGATAACCTCCCTTATCACAAACAATTTCATTGCATGACCTAGCTCAATCAAAGAGTTGCTGTTAGCAACAGAATGTTTACACATCAAATCATTTTCCCTCATAGCTTAATTGAGAGTACAATGAGCTTGTACACGTAATTTCCCCCATGATTTTTCATTATTATTTTTATTACTTCAGGGCTAAATTACTATTTCTGAGAACATGAGAATTTCCCACTCACAATCCATCCCTGATGTTTTAGATTTTTATCATGCCGACAACGAAAGATATTCAGGCTTTAGTAGCTAAATGTTGATACATTTCTACAGTCTATGATGGCTATCATGATTTACTTTTCAACCAATTAGAAAAAACCGAGCCTGTCCGCCTCGGTATATATGCTCAGTCATAGAGGTGCCAGTGGTATAAAAGCAACCATACAGGTAAGCTTTTGAATATTTTGAAACTAATTTGACTGCCATAGGCAGCAACAACTGCCAGTCAAATTAGTTTCAAAATATGAGTATCACATAAAAAAGAATGTAATGCATCACACACTATCGCTTGAGGAGACAAAATGGTGGCGATCACTGTTCAACATTTACGCCATATTACAAAGCAGATAGTTGTGATACAGAGAAGGGAATGTGACAGAATATGAATGATATGGAAACTATATACACCGTAACCTATCGGTACAATACAACATTTGAGATAAGATTAGCATCACTTTAAGTACCGTATTCCTCCTATAAGAGGCCTATCCCTTAATAGAAGCCTACCCCCAAACTCAGCTATGTCAGTCTCTAGATTTTCTTAGCACTTTGAAAACAGGAAAAAACCCTAACACAAGCCTCCACCTCCCCCCCCCCCCCCTCCCCAAACTCGGCATCTTGGGCCAATAAACTTTTTCCAAATATTGACATTAATAATTGACATTAATAAAAAATTCGTCGTTTATTACTTCAAAATTTGTCATAAAAGTTGAAATCCAGTCAGGCCAGATGAGCTAAAAACGAAATTGAATAGCACGAAAATAGAAAACATTTCACGTTAGAGATTATTTCCATCAAACAACTGCATTTAATGTATACTATGCCAATAACCGCGAGAGTGAAATTATTATGTATGGCCACATAAAAAGTGTGTTCGCTGTAATAATTATCGTTTAATACATCAAAATTCTTCATTAAATCTAACAAAATGGTGCCGTGAAAAAATGAAAATCATGTGATATCATGAAGCTGCACATAGATTTAATATATACAGCGAGTACTCGGCAGATTCACGGACCTGTGGTTTTGGACTCGGAACTTTGGAAATTACTATATTGTGTGACGGTAACCCAGAAGTGTACATTAAATGAGATCGGGATAACAGGTACCCGTTTGATAACTGTGCTTTGATATGAATCCTGTCATACAAGGAAGTTGAGATCGCCGTACAGTGTTTTGCATTCATGTCTCACGAGAAATGGGATCGAGAATGCATGAAGCCAGGCCTCTAATTTTATTTTTGTGTGTTTTAAATTGTGAATAGTCAATGGAATATGATTGAATTCAATGGCTAATCAAACAATATATCTCGGAATTCTTTTCTAAATAGATGATCGTATGAGGAACTCGTGACTCAGTACCTATAATTAGTCTGCTACACTCATGTGCTGGTTTTCTGATGTAATTTCATGGAATTCTGGAAATACATGTAGACGTCTAACATGAGCTTATTAGAAGTCATTTTTTGGGGGGGGGGGGGGTGACTAAACATTGTTTGTGGAAATCTCCCTAATAGAAGCCTATCCCCTTTTTCGGACATTCTGCTGGTGAAATTTCTTCGTCACTATCCTAATAGAACCCGAGGCTTCTAATAGGAGGAATGCGCTAGTACATAATATTTTGCCCATTCAAACCTGAAATTCCCATATCTCAGTTTCAAGGCAGTTAAATTGTTGAATACTTTGACATTAATTTTACTGAAAACAGTTTTCACTAAGATCAGTTGCAAAATACTCAACAGATTATTTCTTACATTGTAAAGTGTGACCGAAAATGTCAGACTCATATAAATGGGTATTAGCTACGACTAGGTTTCCTGGCTTTATACTGGTAATAACTTCAAGAGGCTACTAATAAAATCACTTTCCATGCATCTCAATGGACCGTTCCACTTTATCCATCCATCAAATAATCAATGATGTCAGTATGCTGTCATGAATGACGTAGATAAGTACGTCAGGAACACATAATTGAAGACGGACTATGCATTGTTGTACGAATTGTATCTATTTGCTATTTAATAAAATGCTGTTGAATATTTTGAAACTAATTTGACTGGGCGCTGTTGCTGCCATAGGCATAGGCAGCAACAGCAACCAGTCAAATTAGTTACAAAATATTCAACAGCTTACCTGTATATTTTTCAGGAAATTGATAGTCAGCGCATTCAGGGATAGATTGATCACAACTTTCTGGGCAATCATACAAGAAAGATGTTGAATATTTTGAAAATAATTTGACTGGAAGCCTTTGCTGCCCCCCCCCCCCATTCCCCGTCAAATTAGTTTTCAAATATTCTACAGAATAGTCATTAAGTTTGGAAAATTTTCTTGTATTTGGTTGCTGCTACCTGTGAAAGAGCGAATGCATGCTCCACTCCCAGCGATGTATGGTCTAATTAACAATCTTATGCTTACACGTTTCCCTTCAATGATGTTATAGTATGTGACACCAGCTGGTAATACAAGATAAAGCTCTGATTCAAATGCATCTTCGCCTCTATTGTCCACCTTGATGGTCAGTATTAGATTGCCTCGTCGCCCAACTATATATGTCTCATTTAAACTGAAAATACAGAATATGGCATGTATGGGGTACACCCTTTAATGGTAAGGCAAACAAAAATGGCCTCTGTGGTGGTCTTAATTAACTCTTATCACTCTGTCAAAGTTTTTAAATTTTCAAAGTAAATTAAGAGGAACTGGTGTTCAATTTTCAACAAATTTGGTTGAAGCTGGTACTGTCGTAGACAGCAACATTGTCCACCAAAATTGTTGATAAATGTACACCAGATTCTTCGCTGTCGAACTAAAAAAAAAAAATTTGACATCAGAGTGGTAAGGGTTACTAATGGTCATTTTGCAGGCCATGAGAAGATGATTTTTGAAAATTGACCACTGGAACGCTTAACTTGATAATGGAATCCGTGATAAATTAAAAAAAAAATCTGCAAATGGACATTCAATAAGCAAATATTTTGAGTCAGTCATGTGGAAGGAAAGGTGGTCTCTTAGAACTTGTGACGTGATGCACGATATGGCTTTTCGTGGTCAAAGGTGCTGGTTCTGTATAGGGCTGCACCGATTCCCTAAATTACAAAGTGATACGTATCACGATGTGCGTGTCACGATGCGATACATATTTCGATACATAATAAAGGAAATCATGGATTTCTTTTTTCATGAGAGAGTTGATACTTACCTCCCTAATACTCTTTGATATTGTTAAATAAACGAAATCAAGGATTTCTTTTTTCACGAGAGAGTTGATACTTACCTCCCTAATTCTTTTTGATATTGCTAAATATCGGCTTTCACTCAATAAAACACTCAGATTAAAACAGTTAGGTGCCCCTACTGGGCAGGGAGTCAGAGTGTAGTCCGGCGGATGCCAGCCCCACCACCGCGCATGCGCAGACTAGCACTTCCTCTGACTAATTTATTGGCTGACACACATGCAACTATTAAGAGCCTGAAGACCGAGCCTCTGTGGGGTGGAGAGGCCGGGTCCGTATCTAGGGAGGTAAGTATCAACTCTCTCGTGAAAAAAGAAATCCTTGATTTCGTTTATTTCACTTCAAGAGTATACTTACCTCCCTAATACTTTTTGATATTGCCAGAATTCGACAGGGAATTCGGCGGGAGGGAGGCGAGGTCAAAAGACCAGCTCTTCCCTATACGCTTTTCCGCGTTTAAGGCACTTAAACTTCTGAAACTGTGTGAAACACAGTCAGGATTTGACTAACCATCGGATAACACAAACCGATGTATGAGAGATGACCGAATGTCATATGCGCTGCTCCCCCCCCCCCCCCCCCCCCACCCCACCCCACCCCACCCCCCCCCCTTCCTGGGAGGAAGACTCGAATGACCTCAATGTCCCATACGCTCTCTACGTACAAGTGCCATGTACTATAGGACAGAGACGAAAAAGCTCCATTTTCGTATACTCTCAATAATGAACCACATAAACACACAAACCATCACCATTTTAATAACAACAAGTACCGTGACAATACAATCAACAATGGACAACACATGAACAAGACTGACCTTGTTGACTTGGCTGCTGACATCATCTTCCCAGTGGTGAAGACTGATGCAGTCCCAAAAAGTGGTTGTTTCCATTAATTAATTGTGAAATATATAAGCAATGAGGAAACCTCATCAAAAAATGTACACCTAGTTATTCTTTCAAAATCGACAAGGCGAGAGGATTAGAGGTGTCACAGAGATAATGGTCTGTAAAACTTGACTCACAGCGCCACTGAGCAACCGACATAATGTCATCCACAGGGACCCCATTAAATAGGGCAGTGGATGTCACTACGCTGCGGACACTGTGAGCCTTGGCCATGTCAACCTGCTTCCCGGTGGCTGATTTATGACAAAACTGAATACATTCTACAATCCACCTGGAAATGGTGTCCTTGGACGCCCTGCCATGGGGTTCAATATATGACAACCATAACGCTGACTGGTCGGTCCGCCACTCCGATGTACGTTGTTTGTACCGGAGCAGCGCCCGGACGGGACACCATGCTTTAGAATTAGGATCATATCTAGTTAAAGCTGGCAAAAAAAATAGGTTGACCTGGATATTTCAAAGACTGATTCTTATCCAAGAAATTAATCCTAGGTAGCAGCTTAAGGCCTTCTCCTGTAACCACAAAACGGTCTTCCTCGGCTGATAAGGCATGAATTTCACTCCTATGCCTAGCCGAGGCCGCAGCAATTAAAAATAGTTTTAAGAGTTAACAGTTTCATAGAAATGGAACTAAGTGGTTCAAAAGGCTTATCTCCTAGTACCTGAAGCACTAGAGATAAACTCCAAGATGGAATCACTGGGGGATTCCTTGGTCTTAGATTGCCCATGCCCTTAATTAATACATTTAATGTACTTACTTCATCACTCCCCCTATCAGCCAAGCAAGGGATAACAGTCATTAAAGCCGATTTATAACCAGCAATAGAGTTAGGCTTGAGGCTATAGGCATCATACAGGTGACAGAGGAAATCAGCTACTACCTGAATAGATGAATCCATTGGATCAATACATCTTTTTGAGCACCACTCTGCAAATCTGTTGATTTTATAATTATATGCTCTGGAGGATGACCCCCTCCTGGCTTTGGCCATAAACATGGCTGCTTTCTCAGAAAAGCCCTCCTTAATTCTAGATTCCTTGACAACATCCACGCAGTCAATCTGAACATTGACGGATTGTTGTGAAGGGCCTTGCCCTGGAAGATAATGTCGTCCATCAGAGGCAGAGGAACCGGATTGCAGACCAGAAGGTCCAGCAGATCCGTATACCATGATCGGCTTGGCCAATCTGGGATGATCAGAAGCACTTGGCACTCCTCCTGTCTGATTTTCTGAAGAATTTTTGGAATCAGGATTGCTGGAGGGAATGCGTATGCATACATTCACACCCAGCTGATAGCTAACGCATCTGTTGCGAAAGCGCTTGGATCTGGAATGGGAGAGACGTACGTCGTCATCTTCGCATTCGTCGCGAACAAATCGATGTTGGGTTTCTCCCAATGGTCGAACAGACGATCCGCCACACATTGATTTAGTTGCCATTCCGTAGGTAAAACACTCATCCTTCGGCTCAATGAGTCTGCTAGCAGATTTAACCTTCCCGGATTATGAACTGCTTTCAAGGTAATCCTGTGATCCAGGCACCAGCAAAGCAGTTTCCATGTCATCATACATCGTTCCGCCCTGGCAGTTTATGTAAGTCACTACTATTGAGTTGTCTGATTGAATTAGAACACTCTTGCTCTGAACTTTCTGTAAGAAATGTTCCAGGCCCAGGACTGCTGCTCGTAATTCCAGTAGATTTATATGTTCTTTTGACTGTTCCAGATTCCAAAGCCCTGATAGCGTGGATTCTTCCAGGCAAGCTCCCCACCCCTCTATCGATGCATCTGTATTCATCATTAACTAAGGGTGAGGAGGGGGTTAGCATCACCCCCACCAGGAGATTCTCTGTCTTCAACCACCATTGAAGGTGGTGAATTAGAGGATCAAACACTGACACGTTTGAGTCCAGTGAACCTGTACTCTGGGTCCATTGCATCATGAGAAATAACTGGATCGGCCGCCTGCGTAAGGCCGCCTGAGGAATGACTGGTTCCAGAGAAACCAACGCCAGCATTCTCAGGTAAACCCGTGCCAGGACATAATGACTGTTGCACACTGACTGTATTACTGAGATGAGTATTTATACCCTCTCCTGAGTAGGATAAACATATCCTATCTCCAGAACGAAGAACATTCCCAGGTAGACAAACTTCTGGGATGGAGTCAGCTCTGATTTCTGAAAATTGATTATCCAGCCTAAGTCTGGATAAACATATCATATCTCCAGAACGAAGAACATTCCCAGGTAGACAAACTTCTGGGATGGAGTCAGCTCTGATTTCTGAAAATTGATTATCCAGCCTAAGTCTGTGAGAGTTTTCAAAACTAACTCCAGATTTGCTGATAAACTTACCTGGTTGTGTGCTTTTAACAGCCAGTCATCTATGTACGTGTGAACTGCTATGCTTCTCCTGCGGAGGTATGCTGTTATCACAAGAACCAACCTGGTGAAGACCAGAGGAGCCGTAGAAATTCCGAAGGGTAATACCCTGAATTCCCACTGTCTGCTCTGGAATGCCAATCTCAGGAAGCGACGGAAACTCCTCGCTATTGGAATGTGAAAATAAGCATTCTTCAAATCTATTGAAGCTGTCCACATTCCCTTCTCCAACCCTGCCAACACAGATTTCAGTGTCTCCATTTTGAAACTGGGTGTGGCTATGAACTTGTTCAATGGCTTGAGGTTGAGAATTGGTCTCCACCCTCCAGTGCTTTTCGTTACTAGGAACACGGTTGAATAGAAACCTGGGCACTTCTGTGCCAGCTGAATTGCCCCTTTTTGTACGAGGGGAATTTACTTCTTTCTCTATACACAACCTTTGATCTGGATCTCTTGGAATTTGAGTCCAGACTGGCACCAGAGACAGTCGCGATGGAGGGCCTGTTATCCAATTGGGATGATACCCGACTGAAAGCCATCACAAGACAAAACGATCCCGAGTCAACCGTTCCAACTCTTGCTTGTGGTGGGCCAATTGGCCTCCCACTGGACCACCTAGGGAGAGAGGTAGACACAAGGAGTGCAAGAGTGGCACTGTCTCCTTGGCCAGAAGCACCGGAGTGGTTCTCACCGTGATAACCGACCCATCAGGCACGATTAACACGACCAGATCCTCGCGCGCCACGACCAGCGCCACGCGTACCTCGGTGTGCGGGCGGCTGCCTGGCTGGTTGCACCGGAGGAGCCTGTGGTCCCCTCGCTGCTGGCCGAAACGCCAGTAGTGGCCAAGGCTGCGCTGGTGGCTGGCCTCTGACCTGGCCACCGCCACCTTGAGCCTGCAGGGGATGATACGCAGTGGGAACTGCGAGAACACGCTCTCTGCGGAGCACTTCAAATTGCTCGCGCAGTGCCCTCTTGTTATTGACCTGGGTGACCGGCTCCTGGAGGTGCTTGCATCCCTCACCTCCAAAGACACCAGGACCTGCCATAGGCGTACGCAGCAGCCTATTATACAGATCCTGAGACGGGCACCGATTGTCTAAAGCAAACGTGCGCCACGCCCAGACACTCCTAGTCACAGACCGGGTTAAACAATTCAGAGCCAGGTTGATACCATCCTGGATGGCTCTCTGGACCGTTACCGGACTCGGCTGGCGCGATGCGGATGCCGTTACTACCCCTTGTAACAGCTGGGAGACATGAGAAAGTGCCGCAATAGATGCTCTCCCACTCTCCTCCGCATCGCGCAATGCGGTGTTTGCTGAACGCAAAGCATTTGAGAACAGCGCTCCCGTGTCAGACCGGGAGCCTGGCTGCGTGTCCTCACCTAATGCTGCGTGATCATCCACACTCGGCTTAGGTACCACACCGTATTTCTGATATTCATCAGACACGATGTGGCAATGCCTTGCCACCTCGCGAACCATCCATGCGCCTTGATGGACGTCTCTGCCGCCGTGAACATATCTACAATATGTTCCACCAGCGGCAGAGATGACATAACGTTAACAGTCGGCTTACCTGCCAACCACGGGCGGTGATCCCGCTGGCTAACCGACTGTTCCACAGGCAGGTCTGGCCTGACGCTTATCAGCCAATGACAAGCATCCGACCAATCCTCCTCTAGGGCTACCTGCGAAAGCTCTACAAGATGAGGACCTTCGTCTTCCTCCAGAGCGATCGCAGGCGTGTATGAGGCTGGCTGACCTGACACTCCTGGCAAGCGAGAGAAAGCATGCGGCCCGAAAGAGCAGGCATACTAAACTGACTGGCTTGACCACGAGCAGGCGCTGTGGTATTGCGTGGGGAGAATTTCGCCACACCACGGCCCTGACAAGCACCTGCTACACTCTCGGCAAGCCGAGGTATGCGGTAGACCTGGCCATCAGAGCCAACCAGGGCCACCTTCTGTGCCGTGAACCCTACTCCTGTGTGAGTAGAACCATGGACAATGTCGCCTGTATTCCCCGCGAGGGGTGCACAGACATCAATGTCCATGGTCACGGCATCAGAAGGAGAACCCAACAGATAATCCTCTTCATCCTGGCCAGAAAGATTAGGCTCCGGGTCAGCGAAGAATGCTAACCCGGACTGGTCAGGAAAGGTACCATAGGAGGAACTGGTCCCTGCGGTGTGCAGATATTCCTGGGCTGATAAGCAGGCACCAGGCTCCAGCGACAACCGTCCATGGATCAACGGCGCGGCAAGCCTGCTGCCAGTGTCCTGGACCAGCCCTCTAATGGGGCCACCTCTGAATCATGCTCAAATACTGGTATTGTCCTAAGGAAACCTGATTCAGAGGCGGGGATTATCTGATCCAAAGCAGATGAAGAGGACAACAAAAGATTTGGTCCAGGAAGCATGCCACGGAGCAACTCTGGAACCAAATCCTTGATTGTTCTCTTCATCTCTCCCAACATCTCAACTCGGAAGGCCTCCATATCCACAGTGGATGAGGCCTTCCTCTTACCCGTCTCCTCTCTCTTTGCTCCCCTCTCCTCCCCACACACCTTCTCCCGAGCCTGTAACGACAAGAATTCTGTCATTAGTTCGCACCCCCCCCCCCCCCCCCTGTTTACATATTTCACACTTAAGCAGTGGTCCACAGGGACTGCAATGAAAGCAGAGATGAGGGGCGAAACATTCTTTAAGGAAACATCCACAAGAAGGACAACCAGGTTTCTGAAACAGGCCAGAGGACGAAGACAATGAGTATTTTAGTTATAAGAATTAGTAACTCAAAACCAAAATAAAAAGGAGAGGGAAGGTGGTCATACCTACCACCTACAAAGATAATAAAGCAGCGTTGGGCAAAACTTTAAATGTTAATAAAGTGCAAGGCTGATTATGACGTCATAACTTCAAAAATAAGAAGTTAAATCCATCCAAAACAAACATCCAGGTGTAAGGACGAATTGTATTCATATCCAGAGCATCTTAACTGGAAAGGATAGAATATGCAGACTATACAAACATCAGATATACAATGATAAAATGGCAGCAGATTTTATAAATATTTTCAAATAAAATTGAAGTGCTTCATATCATAACTAGAATACCTGAGTCTTTAGCATAGACAAACCAACCGATCTGATGAACTGGAAGCTGCACCAACTCTATGACCTCTTAGCTCTCTCCACCTAAAAGGGGAAGGAAGTGGACCATGAGGGCAAAGTCAGAAGACCTTCATCTGAGGCCTCCATCTCACTGGCATAGACTTTTGGTTAGATAACCTAACAATGTTAGTAGGAAATGGAACATTGGTGGAGAGAAAAACAAACCCTCTGACGATGTGCTGTCCTGTACAATCATAGATAGACACATGTGGACATAAACACAAAGAGAGATTAGTATTTCATAGTGCCATAATAGAAAGAAACCAGTTTTTTAGACGCTTAACACCTTAAACGCGAGTCACAGAAACACATTACAACGGAACAAAACTCGCTAAAGTGTAGTTGAAATCACCTGATAATTCGGTTCTGGGCCCTCCTCTGGAGATGCAGCACACTCAGACATGATTTCATGTAATTATACACTTGAATTTTCTATTTCAGATTGAAAAAATCAGCTTAGAAACTCTAAAAGCCAAAAGTCGCATGTAGACTCTCTGCAAATAAATTAGCAAAGAGGAAGTACCAGTCTGCGCTTGCGCGGTGGTGGGGGCTAGCATCCGCCAGACTGTCACCTGACTACCTGCCCAGTAGGGGCACCTATCTTTTTTAATCTGAGTTTTTATTGAATGAAAGCCGATATTTAGCAATATTAAAGAGTATTAGAGAGGTAAGTATACTCTTGAAGTGAAACAAACGATGCGTAACAAAACCCCATTAAAATAAACAAAGTTCATAATTAACAGCACAACAGTCGGAACAATCTTTTTTAGGGAGAACTACCAATAAAATGCAAATGTTAACATAACCGTTTTGCCCATAAATTCCTTGTATCTCAATTTCATGGCAACGATATGGGAAAGCTGTTACATATTTTGAGATTAATATGACTGGAGGCCATTGCTGCCTTAATTTCAAAATATTCAGCAAAATATACTTTACCGTGAAAGGAATTTTCTTTTTCAGGGATTTTCGTTGAAAGTGTTAAGTTTTCTACCATATAAAGCCAACTGGTAAAGCAAAATGCTTGGAGGTAAACTGTTATTCTAGTGTTTGTAAGTAAGTATCATTGCAGCCCTAGTTCTGTAAGACAGGTGGTCTGTTGAGCACGTTTAGCTGTGTAACCGTTTAAGGGCCAAGGGGGCAAAAAACCGGCCTTTGCAATGGCCTCGAGGATCTCCAGATGCAGGCCAAGAAAAGAGTATTTTTTAAAATTTTACCATTGGAATGACTGTGTAGATAATAGAGCCAGTTGTTTGTGGTAAACTTTCAACAAGAGGCCCAAGGGCCTTAACGATCACCTGGACAATTAGCATTTGAACAGACATAATACTTTAAATTCAGTGGTAATATGACAAATAATACAAAATTGGGAATTCAGTCCAATCAATATTTAGTGGGAAATTAATGATGAATGCTGACCACACAATCAGATTGAACCTTAGGTTCCATCCAGCTAATAAAAACATCCGATATGGCCAATCAAAATTCTGTATACATGTTCTGAAACCTACCAGCCTCGTATCCTTCCAGCCAAGTCTGATTGAAATTGTTCAAGTAGTTAATGGAGTGGTGTTTTAAACGATTTCCTGACATTTTTTTTAGAAAATTCAATTTGGCTACTGAAAGAATAGAACAATTCAAATTCTGTATACAATTTCTGAAACATACCACTCTAGGGTCTTCCCAACCAACTTTGCTTGAAATCGTTCAAGCAGTTAATGATGACTAGCATTTTAACTGATTTAAAAAGATTTTCAGAAAGACCAAGATGACCACCGGAAAAATTTAACAATCAAAATTCTGAAACCTACGAGCCTAGTATCCTTCTAGCCAAGTCTGGCCATGCAGTCAATGAGGAGTAGCGTTTTAATCCTTTAATGACTAAATTTCTTCAAAAAATTAAAATATTTACTTGTTGAATGTCCATTTGCAGGCCAAGAGAAGACTACTTTTGAAAATTGACCACTGTAATGACTGGCTCGGTTACCAAGCCAGTCATTTCAGTTGTAAAATTTCAAAATTAGTCTTCTCTTGGCCTGTAAATGGACATTACTCAAAACCACTACAGAGGCCGGTTTTGGCCGGTTTCAAAACGAAAGGGTTAAACGATTTCATGCAATTTTCCCGAAAATTTGAGATGGCCGCCAAAAACATTGATCAAAATTGCGTATACAGAAGCATACAGTGACTCTACAGTCCTTCCAACAGTGTTTACTTGAAATCGGCCATGTGGTTATTGAAGATTAGGCTTTTAAATGATTTCCAGAAATGTTCAGAAAATCCAAGATGGCCACCAGAAAAATTGACCAATCAAAATTCTGCATACACGTTCTGAAATTTACCAGCTTAGTATCCTTCCAGGCACGTCTGGTTTAAATTGTCCCGGCAGTTAATGAGGAGTAGCATTTTAAACAATCTCCCGCCATTCTATGGAAAATTCAAGATGGCTGTCCAAAAAATAGACCAATCAAAATTCAGTAAACACAGCATACCACTCTATGGTCCTTCCCACCGTCGGGCAAGTGGTTAATGAGGAGTAGCCTTTTAATTTTCAGAAAATCCAATATGGCCACCAAAAATGTTGACAAATCACAATTCTTGTTAGATGTCTTGCAGCCGACTAGCATAGAATTAGTCCATCCAAGTTTCGTTGAAGTCCAGCCATTTACATTGGAGGAGAAGCGTTTTAAATGATTTCTGGAAAATTCCCAGGATGATCCAAGATGGCCCAAAAAATTGACCAATCAAAATTCCGATTACAAGTTCTGGAGCCCACCACCATAGGATCATTCAAGCCAAATTTGCTTGAAATCCGTCAAAGCATATTAGGACAAATGGCAATTTTCTTGACCATTAAAGGGTTAAAATAAATAAAAATACAATGATGTCTGAATTTGTTCAATTTACGGAAACAACCTTGCTTGTGCGATATCAAATCAACTGTGTCTCGAAATTACCCACAGCCAGCAAACAGGTGGGTGGATGGAGGGATGGACGTGCACACGCACGCACGCACGCACGCACGCACGCACGCACGCACGCACACACACACACACACACACTCACACACATTGATAGAAAAATACAGAGAAACAAATGCAATATCATTCACTTCATCCATAAATTCCAAGAGATGAATTTTAGCATACTTACGCGTCAAGTTCTATTCTAAGATCTGGAATGCATATGTTATCAGGACCACAATGCTTCAATATCTGAACCTGGTGAGTAATTTAAAAACATGCATTTGAATTGAATTTAATTCTCTTTTCTTTTCAGGTCTCCCATAAAATAGAAATTAAACTTTGCCTATTTTAAATATTTTCACATACATTTTGTAAAGCAAAAGTTTACTAAGCATCAGCCTATATATAGGCTTCTACTGAGCCCCATGTAAAATACATATGTAGAGCTCAATGGATAAGCACAAGCATAACACATTAGTTGTGACATTATAAAGCCGCTATATGAAAAATAGGTTTCAACTGGGCAAGAAATCTCGGGTTTTGTCAAAAATGTAAAACATTTGACTGACCGATCGATCGACAGACTGATTTACCCAAGTTGTGAGTTTCAACTAAGCCATGTTATATATTGAAAACCTTAACCATTTAACCCTTTAAAAGTCATGCCAGCCGAAACTGGCCTGTGCAATGGTCTTGAGGAATGACCATTATCAGAGCAAGAAGACTATTTTTGATAACTTACCACTGGAATAACTGGCTCGATAATCGAGCCAGCCATTCCAGTTGGTAAGTCTTCAAAAATAGTCTTCTCTTGGTCTGCAAATGGACATTTTTTGTTAGACAATTTTAATTTTAGTGACAAAATCTGATAATTAAAGGGTTAATAAATAGTCAATATTTGTCAACAAAATCTAAATTTTTGCTTAATGAATGAATGAAGGAATGTCCGTTTGTAGGCCTAGAAGAGTATTTTTGAAAGTTTACCACTGGAATGACTTGCTTGGTAACGAAGACTCATTGCAGTGGTAAATTATCAAAATTACTCTTTTCTTAGCTTGTAAATGGCACATTTCTTAAGAGCACTTCAGAAGCCATTTTTGCATTTTTGTCTGCCTTGACTCTTAAAGTAATACACAAGTTTATGAACTATATGGAACATAAAAGTGGAAGTCTGGCTTAGTAACACTCGGCTAAATTCTGAATTTAATTCAAATTCTTTCATTTTAACAGATGTTATCGAACAGTAACAACAGACATCATAAACTTCACATTTGTGAAATTATTATCACACAGTCTATTGCACATGTGACATCGTAAGTACATGTAGTCATTGTAGCCATTTTTTAACCATTTAACAAGAATATCAGCTTAAAACGGCTTCTGTAGTGGTCTTGAGAAATGTCCATTTGCACATCAAGAGAAAACTATCTTTGAAAATGTATCACTGGAATGACTGGCTCGATAACCGAGCCAGTCATTCCAGTGCTTTTGATCTGCAAATGGACATTTTTAATGAGAAAATTAAAAATATTTTGAACCAATTTGAGGGTTAAGGGTTAAACTGTTGCTAACTAGATAATGGATGGATTATATTTTAGCCATGCCGCTCCCATTTCTAGCTAAGCTCCACCCTGCCCACTTTGTACGCGTTTCCGAATTGATTTATATATTTTGAACAGTGAATTCCAAGAATCTCAATTTCAAGGTAAATAAATTATATACGTAAGCTGTTCAATATTTTGAAGCTAATTTGACTGGCAACTGTTGCTGTCTATGGCAAAAGCTCCAGGTTAAATTAGTTTTAAAATATTTAACAAGATGTTTATAATATTATAAATTCCGCAAATACATACAATTTGCTGCACACCTTCCTGACAGACTTTTCGAGTGACAGAGTATCCATCCATCATATGACGTCATAATGATTCGAAATAGTCTGACACATTGTACGAAGTGTATGTCATTACCAGTTAATAAACATTTTGTTGAATATTTTGAAACTAATTTGACCTGGATGCTGTTACTGCCATATTTTACAGCTTATCTGTATAGTTTTGTGGAAACATGAGTGAGGTGTGGGTGTCGCTTAGCTAGTGATGGGTGGGGCATGGTTAAAATTGTAAAGGTCAATTGATTATGATGTCTGATACAGGAGTGATTGATCAGATCAATCTATTATGAACAAACGATGATGCCATAAGCACACAAACATATTCTCTCTACCAATGAACGTCATTAATCTACCTGTGTTTTCAGTGTTTTTGGTATATATTGGTCCAAAACAGGTAAGATTTCTTTTTTCCGCTTTTTCTGCATGGATTTGTAAAGCTTGAATTTAAAATCAATTACAATTGGTGTCAGCTTGTCTCTAGGAGCGGTCTGGAAAGAAAACAGAAATTTTCATAATTATGTCATGTATATAAAAAATACTCGATAATATTCTGATAATAATTGCATGACAAACATCATTACCATACATAAGGCTTTCATTAACCAAATTCTTAAAACCCGTCCATTAATCAAGCTTAATACACTTCTGTATCCAGGCAAGCAATCAAGACGTTATTTGTTATTTGTTTTATCGCAGAAAATGATGAGATATAAACTGTGTATAATCATAGTACCATGGAATATTTATTAGGCTATATAGTACATACATGTATACAGAAAGCAATCAATGACCGATAACACTATATAACATACCATAACAAAGGCGTAAGATGTCACCTTCTCTGGTTTCTTGTGCCTCAGTTTCAGGGTGTCACTATGCGTGGTGGATGATTCACGCACAAGATAGAATGCACGCCTCTTTTCATTCAACAATGTATCCAACTCCCATTGCAAATCAAAATCTGTAAACAACACCAATGTCATTAGTTCTAGATGATAGACTACATTTGAAAATTTATCACTGGAATGAAAGACTGCCAAAACCATCCTGTGCAGTGCTCTTTCGAACTGTCATTTGCAGGGCAAGAGAATCCTATTTATGAAACTTTACTACTGGATTGACTGGCACGGTGACTGAGCCATTCATTCCAATTAGTGTTAAAATTTAAAAAAAATTGTCTCTTGCCGTACAAATGGACATTCACTAAGGAAGAACATAAATTTTCAGAAAAAATCCTGACCATTAAGGGGTTTGAAATATCAGACACGCATCAACCACAAGTAAGAAGATTACAGTCCAGTAACACAATTTCAAAGCAACCATACAGGACAGCGCGATATCATACAAGACAGCACAATAGCGTACAGGACAGCGTGATATTGTACAGGACAGCGCAATAGCATACAGGACAGCGCGATATTGTACAGGACAGCGTGATATATACACCTGTGCAAAAGTTAAGCACCACCCTATTTTTACGCACATGCGAGGGTATATTCATGTGCTATGAAGAAAGCAATAGCATAAACATTTATGTACCCATCCATCTTAGTGCAAGAGGTAATAATGCAACTAGAGGAATGCTGATTATGATGGTGGGGAAACACTGTATGTTTTTGTTTGAACTTGAAAACGAGGCCTGAATATGGTTACGTTGACACAACTGACAACTATTGCCCTACAGTTGACACACGTGGCTAGATTGTCATTAATGGTGTCTGAAACCGAAGTTTAACATCTGTGCACGAGTTTGAGACTGTCATTATTAATACCGGGTATATCCACCTTGTGCCTGGATGACGGCCTGGACACGACGTCTCATGCTGGTCACCAACCGACTGATACGCCATTGTGGTATTCGTTGCCATTCAAGATGGAGTGCGTCTGTTAATTCCTGTAGGTTCTGCACAGGAGGATCCCTCCTTCTCACCATGTTTCCCAGAATGTCCCAGATATGCTCAATAGGGTTCATGTCAGGGCTCCTTGCTGGCCATGGTAGGGTTTCGATGGCATTCTGGCGGAGGTATTCATGCACAGCTCTAGCACGATGTGGTCGGGCGTTGTCATCCATGAATATAGGGTGGGTTCCAGGTGCATGATTTACAAAATGAGGGACCACAACTCTATCCAGTATGGAATCTTGATATCTTTGTCCATTTAGTGTTCCAGGTACAGTCAACAGATCCAGCTTACAATCAAATGAGATGCACCCCCATATCATAACGGAACCTCCACCAAATGGAACTTCTTCCATGATGTTACGTTGGTCGTACGCCGTGCATCTGGACCTCCATACACGAGTTCGACCATCTGTGGCATGAAGCAGGAACCGACTTTCATCGGACCAGTGTACCCGTCTCCAGGATCTCATGTTCCAGTGTCTTCTTTCGTTGCACCACCTCAGACGCTCCTCTTTGTGGTGTGCAGTGAGGAGAGGACGTCTGACAGGTCTCCTAGCTTTCATGCCAGCAGCATACAGTCTCCTTTTGACGGTAGACATTGACACTCTATTGCGCGTTTCCCATTGCTGGCTGAGCACTCTGCTGTTGGTGAATGGAGATCTCCTAACAAGGCGTACTAGGGCTCGATCATCACGGGCAGTAGTCTTCTTCGGTCTTCCAGATCTAGGCCTGTCCTTCACCTCGTTAGTTTGCCCATGTTTTGCAATCAAACGACTGATTACAGTATGGTTAATGTTCACCTGTCTGCCAATCTCTCTGCATGACATACCAGTGGTATGCATGCCTATGATTTGCCATTTCACACGATCACTTAACCTTCATCTTGCCATAGCGGTTCACAATCAAGAGCTAATTCTCTCTGTACAAATAAACCACGGTCATGAACACAAAATTCCTAATCTTGTCGCCTAAATCTGTATGTAATGTTCTACACCTCAAACTGGACTTTTACATAACTGAACACGTGTGCTGTTTCCCGCCACGCACGGACATCAAGCGGCGTGAAGTCATGCATGCATGTGCATTTCGTACTTGGAATTATGTCAGCTAACGCGGGGACAAAAAGTATGGCAGCCTAGTTGTACCATCATGTTTCTACGTTCTATTGTTTTTGCTGGTGCTTAACTTTTGCACAGGTGTATAGTACAGGACAGCGCAATAGCATACAGAACAGCGCGATATTGTACAGGACAGCGTGATATAGTACAGGACAGTGCAATAGCATACAGGACAGCGCGATATCGTACAGGACAGCGTGATATTGTAAAGGACAGCGCGATAGCGTACAGGACAGCGCGATATCGTACAGGACAGCGTGATATTGTACAGGACAGCGCGATATCATACCAGATAGCGCGATATTGTACAGGATAGCGCGATATCGTATAGGATAGTGCGATATCGTACAGGATAGCGCGATATCATACAGGATAGCGAGATATCGTATAGGATTAAACGAAATCTAGGATTTCTTTTTTCACGAGAGAGTTGATACTTACCTCCCTAATACTTTTGATATTGCTAAATATTGGCTTTCACTCAATAAAACACTCAGATTAAAAACAGTTAGGTGCCCCTACTGGGCAGGTAGTCAGAGGTAGTCCAGCGGATGCCAGCCCTACCACCGCGCATGCGCCGACTACTACTTCCTCTGACTAATTTATTGGCTAACACATGCAACTGCCAAGAGCCTGAAGACCGAGCCTCTGTGGGGTGGAGAGGCCGGGTCCGTATCTAGGGAGGTAAGTATCAACTCTCTCGTGAAATAAACGAAATCTAGGATTTCTTTTTTCACGAGAGAGTTGATACTTACCTCCCTAATACTTTTGATATTGCTAAATATTGGCTTTCACTTAATAAACACTCAGATTTAAACAGTTAGGTGCCCCTACTGGGCAGGGAGTCAGAGCGTAGTCTGGCGGATGCCAGCCCCACCACCGCGCATGCGCAGACTAGCACTTCCTCTGACTAGATTATTGGCTGACACACATGCAACTATTAAGAGCCTGAAGACCGAGCCTCTGTGGGGTGGAGAGGCCGGGTCCGTATCTAGGGAGGTAAGTATCAACTCTCTCGTGAAAAAAGAAATCCTAGATTTCGTTTATTTCACTTCAAGAGTATACTTACCTCCCTAATACTTTTGATATTGCCAGAATTCGAAAGTGAATCTGGCGGGAGGGAGGCGAGGTCAAAAGACCAGCTCATCCCTATACGCTTTTCTGCGTTTAAGGCACTTAAACTTCTGAAACTGTAAGAAAAAACAGTCAGGATTTGACTAACCATCGGATAACACCACCGATGTATGAGAGATGACCGAATGTCATATGCGCTCCCCCCCCCTCCTTCCTGGGAGGAAGAGTCGACTGACCTCAATGTCCTATACGCTCTCTACGTACAAGTGCCATGTACTACAGGACAGAGACGAAAAAGCTCCATTTTCGTAACTCTCAACAATGAACCACACAAATACACAAACCATCACCATATTAATAATGGGTAATCGTGACAATACAATCAACAACGGACAACACATGAACAAGACTGACCTTGTTGAAATGGCTGCTGACATCATCTTCCCATTGGTAAAGACTGATGCAGGCCCAAAAAAGTGGGTGTTTCCATAAATTAATTGTGAAATATATAAGTAATGAGGAAAAACCTCCTCAAAAAATATAAACCGAGTTATTTTTTCAAAATCGACAAGGCGAGAGGATTAGAGGTGTCACGGAGATAATGGTCTGTAAAACTTGACTCACAGTGCCACTGAGCCACCGACATAATATCATCCACAGGGACCCCATTAAATAGGGCCGTGGATGTCACTACGCCGCGGACACTGTGAGCCTTGGCCACGTCAACCTGCTTCCCGGTGGCGGATTTATGGCAAAACTGAATGCATTCCACAATCCACCTGGAAATGGTGTCCTTAGAAGCCCTGCCATGGGGTTCAATATATGACAACCATAACGCTGACTGGTCGGTGCGCCACTCCGCCGTACGTTGTTTGTACCGGTGCAGCGCCCGGACGGGACACCATGCTTTAGAATTAGGATCATATCTAGTTAAAGCAGGCAAAATAATAGGTTGACCTGGATATTTCAACGACTGATTTTTAGCCAAGAAATTAATCCTAGGTAGCAGCTTAAGGCCTTCCCCTGAAACCACAAAACGGTCATCCTCGGCTGATAAGGCATGAATTTCACTCCTACGCCTAGCCGAGGCCGCAGCAATTAAAAACACAGTCTTCAGTGTTAATAGTTTCATAGAAATGGAACTAAGTGGTTCAAAAGGCTTATCACCTAGTACTTGAAGCACTAGCGATAAACTCCAAGACGGAATCACAGGTGGATTCCTTGGTCTTAGATTGCCCATGCCTTTAATTAATACATTTAATGTATTTACTTCATCACTTCCCCTCTTAGCCAAGCAAGGAATAACAGACATTAATGCTGACTTATAACCAGCAATAGAGTTAGGCTTGAGGCTATAGGCATCATAGAGGTGACAGAGGAAATCAGCTACTACTTGAATAGATGAATCCATTGGATCAATACATCTTTTTGAGCACCATTCTGCAAATCTGTTGATTTTATAATTATATGCTCTGGAGGTTGACCCCCTCCTGGCTTTGGCCATAAACATGGCTGCTTGCTCAGAAAAGCCCTCCTTAATTCTAGATTCCTTGACAACATCCACGCAGTCAATCTGAACATTGACGGATTGTTGTGAAGGGCCTTGCCCTGGAAGATAATATCGTCCATCAGAGGCAGAGGAACCGGATTGCAGACCAGAAGGTCCAGCAGATCCGTATACCATGATCGGCTTGGCCAATCCGGGGCGATCAGAAGCACTTGGCATTCCTCTTGTCTGATTTTCTGAAGAATTTTTGGAATCAGGATTGCTGGAGGGAATGCGTATGCATACATTCTCCCCCAGCTGATAGCTAACGCATCTGTTGCGAAAGCGCTTGGATCCGGAATCGGAGAGACGTACGTCGTCATCTTCGCATTCTTCTTCGTTGCGAACAAATCGATGTTGGGTTTCCCCCAATGGTCGAACAGACGATCCGCCACACATTGATTTAGTTGCCATTCCGTGGGTAAAACACTCATCCTTCGGCTCAATGAGTCTGCTAGCAGGTTTAACCTTCCCGGAATATGAACTGCTTTCAAGGTAATCTGGTGATCCAGACACCAACAAAGCAGTTTCCATGTCATCATACAGAGACTGGGCGACTTCGTTCCGCCCTGGCGGTTTATGTAAGTCACAACTGTTGAGTTGTCTGAACGAATAAGAACAATCTTGCCCTGAACTTTCTGTAAGAAATGTTCCAGGCCCAGGACTACTGCTTTTAGCTCCAGTAGATTTATATGTTCCTTTGACTGTTCCAGATTCCAAAGCCCTGATATCGTGGACTCTTCCAGGCAAGCTCCCCAGCCCTCCATCGATGCATCTGTATACACAGTCACCTGAGGGTGGGGAGGGGTTAGCAAAACCCCCGGCAAGAGATTCTCTGTATTCAACCACCATTGCAGGTGGTGAATCAGAGGCGCCAACACTGACACATTCGAGTCCAGCGAACCTGTACTCTGGGTCCATTGTGTCATGAGAAATAACTGGATCGGCCGCCTGCGTAAGGCGGCCTGAGGAATGACTGGTTCCAATGAAACCATCAACCCCAGCATTCTCAAGTAAACCCGTGCCAGGACATGACGACTGTCGCACACTGACTGAATTAATGAGATGAGTTTCTGAACTCTCTCCTGAGTAGGATAAACATATCCTGTCTCTAGATCGAAGAACATCCCCAGGTAAACAAACTTCTGGGATGGAGTCAGCTCTGATTTTGGGAAATTGATCATCCAGCCTAAGTCTGTGAGAGTTTTCAAAACAATCTCCAGATTGGCCGACAAACTTTCCCGGGTGTGCGCTTTCAACAGCCAGTCGTCTATGTACGTGTGGACTGCTATGCTTCTCCTGCGGAGGTATGCTGTGATCGCAAGAACCACACGGGTGAAAACCCGAGGAGCCGTGGAAATTCCGAAGGGCAACACCCTGAATTCCCACTGTCTGCCCTGGAATGCAAATCTCAGGAAGCGACAGAAACTCCCGTGGATGGGGATGTGGAAATAAGCGTCCTTCAAATCTATCGACGCCGTCCACATCCCCCTCTCCAACCCCGCCAACACCGAGCGCACCGTTTCCATCTTGAAACTGGGCGTCTCGATGAACTTGTTCAATGGCTTGAGGTTGAGAATCGGTCTCCACCCTCCGGTGCGTTTTGTTACTAAGAACAGGGTTGAATAGAAGCCCGGACACCTTTGTGCCGGCTGAATAGCTCCCTTTTGTACGAGGGAATTTATCTCCTCCTCGATACACAACCTTTGCTCTGGATCTCTCGGAATGGGAGTCCAGACTGGCACTAGAGACAGTCGCGACGGCGGGCCTGTCATCCACTCTGGATGATACCCGACGGAAAGCCATCGCAAGACTAAACGGTCCTGAGTTAACCGTTCCCACTCTTGCATGTGGTCGGCTAGCCGGCCTCCCACCGGTCCACCTAGGGACCGCGGTGGACACGAGGCATGCAAGAGCGGCACTGTCTCCGTCGCCATACACACCGGAGTGGTTCTTACCGCGGTAAGCGTCCTGTCAGGACCGATAACCACGCCCAGATCCTCGCGCGCCCCGCCCCGCCCCGCGCGCACCTTGGTGCGCGGGCGGCTGCCTGGCTGACGGCGCCTGAGGAACCTGCGCCCCCCTCGCTGCTGGCCGAATCGCACGCGGCCAGCACCACCTCGAGCCTGCAGGGGACGATACGCAGGGGCCGCGGCGCGAACGTTAGCACGACGCAGCACCTCAAACTGCTCGCGCAGCGCCCTCTGGTTATTTACCAGGGTGACCGTCTCCTGGAGGTGCCGACATCCCTCACCTCCAAAAAGACCAGGACCCGTCATAGGCGTACGCAGTAGCCTATTGTACAGGTCCTGAGACGGGCACAGATTGTCCAGGGCAAACGTGCGTCTTGCCCGGACACTCCTGGTCACCGCCCGAGTCATACAGTCCAGCGCCAGGTTAATACCATCCTGGATGGCTCGCTGGACCGTGACCGGACTTGGCTGGCGCGATGCGGATGCCGTTACTACCCCCTGTAACAGCTGGGAGACGTGGGACAGAGCGGCAATCGAAGCCCTCCCACTCTCCTCCGCATCACGCAACGCGGTATTCGCCGAACGCAACGCGTTCGAGCACAAGACCCCCGTGTCAGAACGGGAGCCTGGCCGCGCATCCTCACCCAAAGCCGCGCGGTCATCCACGCTGGGCTTGGGTACCACACCGTACCGCTGGTAATCCAGGGGCACGATGCGACAACGCCTGGCCACCTCGCGAGGGGCCTTCGCGAGACGTCCACTCGACTTAATGGACGACTCCGCCGCCTTGAACATGTCAACGACATGCTCCGCCAGCGGCAGAGAAGGCATAGCGTTAGCAGTCGGTTTCCCAGCTAACCACGGCCTGTGGTCACGCTGGCTAGCCGACTGCTCCACGGGCAGATCAGGCCTAACGCTCACCAACCACTGGCAAGCGTCAGACCAATCCTCCTCCGTGGCTAACTGCGAGCGCTCTACAAGACGGGGTCCTTCGTCTTCCTCCTGAGCGCAAGCAGCAGAGCTTGACGGCGGGTACGCTGATACACCTGGCAAGCCAGGGAAAACATGCGGGCCTGACAGCACCGGCATGACAATATCACTGGTTTGACCAGGAGCAGGCACCGTGGCAGAGCGCGGGGTATATACCGCCCCACCACGGGCCCGGCCAGCACCAGCAACACCCTCGGCAAGCCGAGGTATGCGGTACCGCTGGCCATCAGCAGCGCCCTGGGCCACCACCTGAGCCGCGGACTCTACTCCAGGGTGAGTAAAACCGTGGAAGAAGCCGCCTGTATTCCCCGCGAGGGGTGCACAAACGTCTTCATCCATGTCCACGTCGTCAGACGGCGACCCTAGCAGGTAATCCTCATCACCCTGGTCAGAAAGATTAGACCCCGGGTCAGCAAAGAGAGCTAACCCGGGCTGACCAGGAACGGTGCCATAGGAGGTACTGGCCACCGCGGCGTGCGGATACCCCTGGACTGATAAGCAGCCCGCGGGTTCCAGCGACAACCGTCCACGGTCCCCTCTCGGCGCGGCAAAAAGCCTGCTGCCAGGGTCGTGGAATGCCCCCTCTAATGGGGCCACCTCTGAATCGTCGAACAACGGAAGCGGTCTAAGGAAAACCGATCCAGAGGCGGGGATTACCTGCTCCGAAGCCGATGATGAGGACAGTAAAGGACTTGGTCCAGGAAGCATGCCACGAAGCAACCCTGGAACCAAATCCTTTATTGTCCTCTTCATCTCTCCCAACATCTCGGTCCGGAAGGCCTCCATATCCACCGCGGACGAGACCTTCCCCTTACCCTTCCTACTTACAACCTCTCGTTTCCGCTTCTTCTTCTTCTCCTCCTCTACCACCTTGTCCGTCGCCTGTAAGCAGCACAAGAATTCGGACATTAACTCGCCCCCCCAGTGCTTACATATGTCACAATTAGCCAAGGGACCACAAGGGCTACATTGATAGCAAAGATGAGGCCAGAACTTATCATGTAGAAAACGTCCACAGGACGCGCAACCCGGTCCCTGAAACAGGGCAAAGGACAAGGAGTATGAGCAAACTAGTTAAGCTTAGACACTCAAACCAACTCAAAGAGAAGGAAAACGATCATAAAGATCAATATACATCAGAAACCAGCATAGCGACTTGAATTGCTGATAAATACATAGCCAGGCTGATTATGACGTCATTAATCCCGTGACAGGAAAAATTCGCCCAACAAAACATCCAAGTGCAAGGACGAATTGTATGCTGAATGGATACGTCGACTACACAACCATCAGATACATATAGATAACTCTTTTCTGGCAACAATGTTAATTATCTCCCTTTGCTTACTATAATTAACATCACCACATTATCAATAACTAGATACCTGACACTTTGTATAGACAAACCATCCAACGTGACGAACCGGAGAACTCCACCATCTGCACGCCTCTTAACTCTCTCCACCTCATGGGGAAGGAATTGGATCAAGAGGGCAAAGTGAGAAGACCTTTATACTAGGCCTCCAACTCACTGGACATAATTTTTTCATTTGGTTAGATAACCTAACAGTGTTAGTAGGAAATGGAACCATGGTGGAGAGAAAACTAACTCTCAGCTGCTGTGATGCCACCACCTAGCGTCATACAGACCTGTGGACATAAACAGAAAGAGAAATTAGTCTTAGGTAGCACCGAGTTGACATAAACCAACTAACCAAGGTGCTTATCATGGTAAACGCGAGTCCCGGAAACACAATACACCGGGAAGAAAAACTCGCTAATTTTACTAGAAGTCACCTGATTTAAAGGTCCTAAGTCCTCCTTTGGCGAAGTGATCCTTCCTGCCATCCAAATCAGTGACTATCACTCCAAAATAACACCACTTAAACAGTTTAAGAGTAAGAAAAAGCTTTCGCACAAAAAAACATGTGTGATCTCTCTGCCAATAATCTAGCAAAGAGGAAGTGCTAGTCTGCGCATGCGCGGTGGTGGGGCTGGCATCCGCCAGACTACGCTCTGACTCCCTGCCCAGTAGGGGCACCTAACTGTTTAAATCTGAGTGTTTATTGAGTGAAAGCCAATATTTAGCAATATCAAAAGTATTAGGGAGGTAAGTATACTCTTGAAGTGAAAAAAGAAATCCTAGATTTCGTTTATTTCACATCAAGAGTATACTTACCTCCCTAATACTTTTGATATTGCCAGAATTCGAAAGTGAATCTGGCGGGAGGGAGGCAAGGCTAAAAGACCAGCTCTTCCCTATACGCTTTCACGCGTTTAAGGCACTTATGACGTCTGAAATGTGTGAGAACACATTCAGGATTTGACAAACCATCGGATAACACAACCGATGCATGAGAGATGACCGAATGTCATATGCGCTCCCCCCCCCCTCCTGGGAGGAAGACTAGATGACCTCAATGTCCTATACGCTCTCCACGTACTAGTGTCAAGTACTATAGGACTGAGACGAAAAAGGCTCCATTTTCGTATACTCTCTATGATGAACCACCTCCCACATAAACCATCACCATATTAATAATAACGGGTAACGTGACAATACAAGTAACAATGAACAACACATGAACAAGACTGACCTTGTTGAACTTGGAAGCTGTCATCATGATCCCAGTAGAGAAGCCTGATGCAGTCCCGACAAGTGGTTGTTACCATCGCCAAATTGCGAAGTATATAAGCAATGCGGAAGCACTCCTCACAAAATTTAAAAAACGATTAATGTTTTAAAATCGACAAGGCGAGAGGGTTAGAGGTGTCACGGAGGTAATGGTCTGTAAAACTTGACTCACAGTGCCACTGAGCCACGGACATAATGTCATCCACAGGGACCCCACTAAACAGGGCAGTGGATGCCACGACACCGCGGACACTGTGAGCCTTGGCCACATCAACCTGTCTCCTGGTGGCGGATTTGTGACAAAACTGAATACATTCTACAATCCACCTGGAAATGGTGTCCTTAGACGCCCTGCCATGGGGTTCAATATATGACAACCATAACGCTGACTGGTCGGTACGCCACTCCGAAGTACGCTGTTTGTACCGGAGCAGCGCCCGTACGGGGCACCATACTTTAGAATTAGGATCATATCTAGTTAAAGATGGCAAAAAAAATAGGTTGACCTGGATATTTCAATGACTGATTCTTAGCCAAGAAATTAATCCTAGGTAGAAGCTTAAGGCCTTCCCCTGTAACCACAAAACGGTCATCCTCGGCTGATAAGGCGTGAATCTCACTCCTACGCCTTGCCGAGGCCGCAGCAATTAAAAATACAGTTTTAAGCGTTAACATTTTCATAGAAATGGAACTAAGTGGTTCAAAAGGCTTATCTCCTAGTACCTGAAGCACCAGGGATAAACTCCAGACTGGAATCAGTGGTGGATTCCTTGGTCTTAGATTGCCCATGCCTTTAATTAATACATTTAATGTACTTACTTCATCACTCCCCCTATTAGCCAAGCAAGGAATAACAGTCATTAATGCTGATTTGTAACCAGCAATAGAGTTAGGCTTGAGGCTATAGGCATCATATAGGTGACAGAGGAAATCAGCCACTACCTGAATAGATGAGTCCATTGGATCAATACATCTTTTTGAGCACCACTCTGCAAATCTGTTGATTTTATAATTATATGCTCTGGAGGTTGACCCCCTCCTGGCTTTGGCCATAAATATGGCCGCTTGCTCAGAAAAGCCCTCCTTAATTCTAGATATCTTGACAACATCCACGCAGTCAATCGGAACATTGACGGATTGTCGTGAAGGACCTTGCCCTGGAAGATAAGGTCGTCCATCAGAGGCAGCGGAACCGGATTGCAGACCAGAAGGTCCAGCAGATCCGTATACCACGATCGGCTTGGCCAATCCGGGGCGATCAGAAGCACTTGGCACTCCTGCTGCCTGATTTTCTGAAGCACCTTTGGAATCAGGATTGCTGGAGGGAATGCGTATGCATACATTCCCGCCCAGCTGATAGCTAACGCATCTGTTGCGAAAGCGCTTGGGTCTGGAATCGGAGAGACGTACGTCGTCATCTTCGCATTCTTCTTCGTTGCGAACAAATCGATGTTGGGTTTCCCCCAATGGTCGAACAGACGATCCGCCACACATTGATTTAGTTGCCATTCCGTGGGTAAAACACTCATCCTTCGGCTCAATGAGTCTGCTAGCAGATTTAGCCTTCCCGGAGTATGAACTGCCTTCAAGGTGATCCCATGATCTAGGCACCAACAAAGCAGTTTCCATGTCATCATACAGAGACTGGGCGACTTCGTTCCGCCCTGGCGGTTTATATAAGTCACTACTGTTGAGTTGTCTGAACGAATTAGAACAATCTTGCCCTGAACTTTCTGTAAGAAATGTTCCAGGCCCAGGACTACTGCTCTTAGCTCTAGTAGATTGATATGTTCCTTGGACTGATCCAGATCCCAAAGCCCTGATATTGTGGACTCTTCCAGACAAGCTCCCCACCCCTCCATCGATGCATCTGTATACAGAGTCACCTGAGGGTGGGGAGGGGTTAGCAAAACCCCCGGCAAGAGATTCTCTGTATTCAACCACCATTGCAGGTGGTGAATCAGAGGCGCCAACACTGACACATTCGAGTCCAGCGAACCTGAACTCTGGGTCCACTGTGTTATGAGAAACAACTGGATCGGGCGCCTGCGCAAGGCGGCCTGCGGAATGACTGGTTCCAATGAAACCATCAACCCCAGCATTCTCAAGTAAACCCGTGCCAGGACATGACGACTGTCGCACACCGACTGTATTACTGAGATGAGTCTTTGAACCCTCTCCTGAGTTGGATAAACATATCCCGACTCGAGATCGAAGAACATGCCCAGGTAAACAAACTTCTGGGATGGAGTTAGCTCTGATTTTTGGAAATTGACTATCCAGCCCAAGTCCGTGAGAGTTTTCAAAACAATCTCCAGATTGGCCGATAACCTTTTCCGGGTGTGTGCTTTCAACAGCCAGTCGTCTATGTACGTGTGGACTGCTATGCTTCTCCTGCGGAGGTATGCAGTGATCGCGAGAACCACACGGGTGAAGACCCGAGGAGCCGTGGAAATCCCGAAGGGTAATACCCTGAATTCCCACTGTCTGCCCTGGAATGCAAATCTCAGGAAGCGACGGAAACTCCTCTCTATGGGAATGTGGAAATAAGTATCCTTCAAATCTATTGACGCTGTCCACATTCCTTGCTCTAACCCCGCCAACACCGAGCGCACAGTCTCCATCTTGAAACTGGGCGTCTCTATGAACTTGTTCAATGGCTTGAGGTTGAGAATCGGCCTCCACCCTCCGGTGTTTTTCGTTACTAAGAACAGGGTTGAATAGAAGCCCGGGCACCTCTGCGCCGGCTGAATGGCTTCCTTTTGTATGAGGGAATTTATTTCCTCCTCTATACACAACCTTTGATCTGGATCCCTTGGAATCGGAGTCCAGATCGGCACGAGAGACAGTCTCGATGGCGGGCCTGTTATCCAATCGGGACGATACCCGACTGAAAGCCATCGCAAGACTAAACGGTCCTGAGTCAACCGCTTCCACTCTGTCAAGTGGCCGACCAACCGGCCGCCCACCGGTCCACCTAGGGAGAGAGGTGGACATAAGGAGAGAGTGGCACTGTCTTCTCGGCCTGAAACACCGGAGTGGTTCCCACTACGGTAACCGGGCCATCAGGCCCGATTACCGCGACCAGATCCCCGCGCGCCCCGCCCAGTACCGCGCGCACCACGGTGCGCGGGTTGCTGCCTGGCTGGCTGCGCCTGGGGAGCCTGCGCCCCCCTCGCTGCTGGCCGAATCGCACGCGGCCTAGGCCGGGGCTGCGATGGTCTGGCCTCTGACCTGGCCAGCGCCACCTCGAGCCTGCAGGGGACGATACGCAGGGGGTGCTGCGCGAACGCGCTCCTGCCGGAGCACCTCAAACTGCTCACGCAGCGCCCTCTGGTTGTTGACCAGAGTCACCGTCTCCTGGAGGTGCCTACATCCCTCACCTCCAAAGAGACCAGGACCTGTCATAGGCGTTCGCAGTAGCCTATTATACAGGTCCTGGGACGGGCACAGATTGTCAAGGGCTCTCCTGGTCACCGCCCGCGTCAAACAGTCCAGAGCCAGGTTGATACCATCCTGGATGGCTCTCTGGACTGTTACCGGGCTTGGCTGACGTGAAGCGGATGCTGTTACCACCCCCTGTAACAGCTGGGAGACGTGGGACAGAGCAGCAATCGAAGCTCTCCCACTCTCCTCCGCATCACGTAGCGCGGTATTCGCCGAACGCAACGCGTTCGAGCACAGGACACCCGTGTCAGAACGGGAGCCTGGCCGCGCATCTTCGCCCAAAGCCGCGCGATCATCCACGCTAGGCTTAGGCACCACACCGTACCGCTGGTAATCCAGGGGCACGATGCGGCAACGTCTAGCCACCTCGCGAGGGGCCTTCGCGAGACGCCCATTCGTCTTAATGGACGTCTCCGCCGCCTCGAACATGTTCACGACATGCTCAGCCAGCGGCAGAGATGGCATAGCGGTGGCAGTCGGCCTACCAGCTAACCACGGCCTATGGTCACGCTGGATCGCCGACTGCTCCACGGGAAGATCTGGCCGAACGATTACCAGCCACTGGCAAGCGTCCGACCAATCCTCCTCCGTGGCTAACTGCGAGCGCTCTACTAGACGAGGGCCTTCGTCTTCCTCCTGAGCGCAGGCAGTTGAACTCGACGGCGGATATGCTGATACCCCTGGCAAGCCAGGGAAAGCATGCGGGCCCGAAAGAACAGGCATGCTAAACTCCCTGGCTTGACCAGGAGCCGGCACCGTGGTAGAGCGCGGGGCAGACACCGCCCCACCACGGCCCTGGCCAGCACCAGCGATACTCTCGGCAAGCCGAGGTATGTGGTAACCGTGGCCATCAGCACCACCCAGGGTCACCTTCTGGACCGTGAATTCTACTCCTGCGTGAGTAGAACCATGGAACACGTCGCCTGTATTCCCCGCGAGGGGTGCACCGACGTCGTACTCCATGGCCACGTCCCCAGACGGCGACCCTAGCAGGTAATCCTCTTCCTCCTGGCCAGAAAGATTAGACTCCGGGTCAGCAAAGAGAGCTAACCCGCACTGGCCAGGGAAGGTGCCATAGGAGGATTTGACACCCGCGGCGCGCGGATACCCAGGGTCTGATGAGCAGACCGCGGGTCCCAGCAACAACCGTTGTCCATGGCCCCTCGGCGCGGCATCAAGCCTGCTGCCAGGGTCGTGGACCGCCCCCAACAACGGGGCCACCTCTGAATCCACATCGAACACCGGACCGGACCTAAGGAACTCGGATTCAGAGGCGGGGATCACCTGCTCCGAAGCAGATGCTGAGGACAATAAAGGACCTGGCCCAGGCAGCATGCTGCGAAGCAACTCTGGGACCAAATCCTTTACTGTCCTCTGCATCTCTCCCAACATTTCGGACCGGAAGGCCTCCATATCCACCGCGGATGAGGCCTTCCTCTTACCCTTCTTAACACCCGCCTTCTTCGCCTTCCTCTCTTCCTCCATCACCTTCTCCCTCGCCTGTACGATAAAAAGTCAGCCATTAGCTCGCCCCCCCCCACTGCTTACATATATCGCATTTTAGCAACGGTCCACAGGGACTGCAGCTAAAACACAAATGTGGCGCAAATCTATCTTTCAGAAATCGACCACAGGACGGGCAACCAGGTCTCTGAAACAGGACAAAGGACGAGGACAATGAGCAAGTTAGTTACGGTTAGAAGAAACTCAAAACCAAACTAAAAGAGAGGGACAGGATCATAAAGATCACTAATCAAGAAGAAACCAGCGTTGGACAAAATTTTAAATGTTAATAAAGCGCAAGGCCGATTATGACGTCATCAATCCCTTAACAGAAATTAATCGGTCCGTAACAAGCATCCAAGTGCAAGGACGAATTGTATTCATAACTAGAACATCCTCCAAAGGATATTCAGACTACACATCATCAGATACAGAATGATAAAAAATGGTAAAAAATCAGTCATTATTTTTTCAAATAATTCATATTACCTCATATCATTAATCATATACCTGACACCTTGTATAGACAAACCATCCACCGTGATGCACTGGAGCACTCCACCAAGACTACGCCTCTTCACCTTTCTCCACCTTGGGGAAGGAATTGGATCAAGAGGGCAAAGTGAGAAGACCTTTATAGTAAGCCTCCAACTCACTGAACATAGACTTTTTGGTTAGATAACCTAACAATATTAGTAGGAAATGGAACCGTGGTGGAGAAAAACAAACCCTCCTGTGCTGAGATGTCCACTAATAATGCAAAACCATACCTGTGGACATAAACACAAAGAGAAATTAGACTTATAAAGCACCATGTTGGAAAAAAACAACTCAAACAGGCGCTAATCACGGTAAGCGCGAGTCCCGGAAACACATTACACCGGGGAAAAAACTCGCTAGAATATCATTGAATTCACCTGATAAAGAGATCCCGTCCCCTCCTCTGGCGAATTTGTCCTCTCAGACATCTCTTTCAACAATATTCGACCGTAACAGACGTGAAAACTCGTGAAACTTGCAGATAGCTAACAAGCACATGTGTTCTCCTTGCCAATAAATTAGCAAAGAGGTAGTAGTAGTCGGCGCATGCGCGGTGGTGGGGCTGGCATCCGCCGGACTACCTCTGACTACCTGCCCAGTAGGGGCACCTAACTGTTTTTAATCTGAGTGTTTTATTGAGTGAAAGCCAATATTTAGCAATATCAAAAGTATTAGGGAGGTAAGTATACTCTTGATGTGAAGACAGCGCGATATCATACAGGACAGCGTGATATTGTACAGGACAGCGCGATAGCGTACAGGACAGCGTGATATCACACCGGATAGCGTGATATTGTACAGGATAGCGTGATATCATACAGGATAGCGCGATATCGTATAGGATAGTGCGATATCGTACAGGATAGCGCGATATCATACAGGATAGCAAGATATCGTATAGGATAGTGCGATATCGTACAGGATAGCGCGATATCGTATAGGATAGTGCGATATCGTACAGGATAGCGCGATATCATACAGGATAGCAAGATATCGTATAGGATAGTGCGATATCGTACAAGACAGCGTGATATTGTACAGGACAGCGCGATAGCATACCGGATAGCGCGATATCGTACAGGATAGCGCGATATCATACAGGATAGCGAGATATCGTATAGGACAGCGAGATATCATACAGGATAGCGAGATATCATACAGGACAGCGAGATATCATACAGGATACCACGATATTGCACAGGATACCACGATATCACACAGGTTACCACGATATCACACAGGAAACCATGATATCGCACAGGATACCACGATATTGTACAGGACAGCGTGATATCATACAGGAGAGCGTGATATCGTACAGGACAGCGCGATATGGTACAGGATAGTGCGATATCATACAGGACAGCGCGATATCGTACAGGATAGCGAGATATCGTACAGGACAGCGATATCATACAGGATAGCGAGATATCATACAGGATACCACGATATCGCACAGGATACCACGATATCGCACAGGATACCACGATATCGCACAGGATACCACGATATTGCACAGGATACCACGATATCGCACAGGATACCACGATATCGTACAGGATACCACGATATCGTACAGGATAGCGTGATATCATACAGGACAGCGTGATATCATACAGGACAGCGTGATATCGTACAGGACAGCGTGATATCGTATAGGACAGCGTGATGTGTTATCTTTTCCTTGCTATTTTAACCCTTTAACCCTCGAATTTGTTCTCATAGAAAATGTCCATTTGCAGACCAACAGAAGACTATCTTTGAAAATTTACCACTGGAATTACTGGCTCGGTTATCGAGCCAGTAATTCCAGTGGTAAATTTTCAAAAATAGTCTTCTCTTGGTACGCTAATGGACATTTCTCAAGATGACTGCTGAAGCTGTTTTTGGCTGATATGAGGGTTAAAGGGTTAAAAATATTTGTTGAATAAGTTCACATTGCTCCAAGCAACAGCTTCAAGGCAAGCATCTTTCAACCTACTATTTCTTACATTAGAAGAATGTGTAATATCTGGTCTGTAGAGTTAAAATGACTTCATACTTTAGTGCTCAAATTTCTTCAATAAAATTTCAATTTTATTATAGAAAAAGTACCATTTTAGAGATTATTTAAAAAAAATTACCACTGGAATGACTTGCTTAGTTTTCACGGCAGTAATTCCTGTGGTAAATTTTCAGAAATAGTATTTCCTTGAGCCTGTAAACGGACATTCTTAAAGACCACTGCTCACGCCGGTTCTGGCCAGCTTGACCAATAAACAATTAACATTGTCAATCATACATGTTAGACAATAACATAAGAAATTGAAGACATAAAAAGTATTCATTCAAATGTTTTGATACTAATTTTACTAGTTATTTATTTATTGAGCCAGCCATTCCAATGGCAAAACTTTAAAACAACGCAAATCAATAAATTGATGTATGCTCCCTGAAGGCATAATCTGCAGAGAAACTGAATGGATAACCCTGAAGGCATATGCTTCAGGGAAAGGTTTGGAACTGTGGCTCAGACACAGAGAAACGAACTTGAAATTGTCAATGAGATATCACCATATTAGGCCATCCTTAAAATACTGTTGGTTTGATGTTAAATCCACAATTTGGGGAGTAGGAATGATTCTTTTGTTCTGGCAGGATTTTCTCTAATGAACAATTTGTTAAGGATAGCTTAATAAAAGCAAAATCTAAGTTTCTCTAAATAAACACACTTGGACTTTGCTTGGCACTAAATGAAAAATACATATAAAAACTATGTTCAAAATGAACAGAGATATTTTCTGTAATAATCAATACCCAGTTTGGTGACCATATGTGAAAAAGTCTTGAAACTATGGCCCGGAGAAACATTTTCTGTGATATTCAGTCGACTATGAAAAATAGGTCAGCATGACCTACTTTCATACTGTGCACACCTTCTCCCTAAAATGCATCCACATACCAAGTTTGGCGACCATATGTGAAAGTCTTGGAACTATGGCCCAGACAAACACTTTCTGTGATATTCAGTCAACCATGAAAAGTAGGTCAGGATGACCTACTTTTGATACTCCGCAACCTTTTCCATAAGATGTATCCACATACCAAGTTTGGTGACCATATGTGAAAAAGTCTTGAAACTATAGCCTGGACAAACATTTTCTGTGATATTCAATCGACCATGAAAAGTAGGTCAGCATGACCTACATTTGACCTACTTTTGATATTCTGCACACCTTCTCCCGAAGATGCATTCACATACCAAGTTTGGTGAGCACATGTGCAAAAGGCTTGAAACTATGGCATGGACAAATTTTCTGTGATATTCAGTCTACCATGAAAAGTAGGTTAGCATGACCTACTTTTGACCTGCTTTTCATACTCCGCACACCTTCTACCTAAGATGCATCCACATACCAAGCTTGGTGACCATATGTGCAAAAGTTTTGAAACTATGGCAAGGACAAACATTTTCTGTGATATTCAGTCGACCATGAAAAGTAGGTCAGCGTGACCTACTTTTCATACTCCGCACACCTTCTCCCTAAGATGCATCCACATACCAAGTTTGGTGACATATGTGAAAAAGTCTTGAAACCATGCCCCGGACAAACTTATATATGGTGAACAGACGGACAAACGGACAGACAAAGTGGCGACTATATGCTTCTTCGAAAAAAATTTCGGGGAGCATAAAAATTATGTTTTGGCCTGAAAATATATATTTATCAATTGAGACAACTGTAGAGATATTTTTGGTCGGCTTGTCTGAAAGGTTCAAAAGTTAATAGTTTAATTACTTACACAGTTCCTCGGGCACTCCGATTCCCTGGTATTCCAAATTTGTCTCAAATGTTAGGCTGAAAAAATAACAATTACAAAGTCTAGTTATATTAAACCTTTAATGGTCAAATTTGTCCAAAAAAATCACATCTGCTTATTGAATGACCACTTGTAGGCCAAGAGAGGGCTATTTTTGAAAATTTACCACTGGAATTACTGGCTCGGTTATGAGCCAGGCATTCCAGTGGTAAATTTCCAAAAATAGTCTTCTCTTGGCCTGCAGATCAACATTCCTCAAGACCACTGCAGAGGCGGGTTTTGGCAGGATTGACCATTAAAGGGTTAATTAGTGTTATAAAATGCCTCAAAACAAGAAATTTAATATTTTACATTAAATTTTATATTCACAGATAGACCAGCTGCTTTACATTAACAGAATATCAATTTCAAAACAAACAGGTAAGCCATTGAATATTTCGAAACTCATTTTTACAGGAACCTGTTGGTGCCATATATGCAGCAACAGTTCCCAGTCAAATTAGTTTCAAAATGCTCGAAAAGAATAATTAATTAATTTCAAAGGATTTTTGGAGTGTTGGCCTTTCGGGTTCAATGAGTTAACATAACAAACATTGATTATTGATCATCTGGTAGGATCACATCCATTATGTAGATGCAAATACAAACAACCTCATCAACACAATTTCTGATATCAGTCAGGACAACAAATCACCTCGTCAATGCATTGATTGAGTACTTACCATATCACCTCAGTTCCATTAATCATGGAACATGACTTATCATCCAGATTGATAACTTGCTGTAGTATCCTGAGACGGGCCGCCACGCGCACCACGGGCCGTGCTCTAAGGATCAAACACAAGATTATCAGAACAATCAAAAGGACACTGGTCATTGTCTAAAGATTATCTCCTGCTATCACTGAATCCATCAAAGCCAGATACTTAATCCTTTAACCCTGCAATTCTTTCAAGAAAATTTAAATTTTCTCATAGAAATGTCAATTTGAAGACTATTTAAAAAAATTTACCACTGGAATGACTGGCTCGATAACCGAGCCAGTCATTCCAGTGGTAAGTTTTTTTAAATTGTCTTTTCTTGATCGGCAAATGGACATTTCTTGAGACCACCGCGGAAGCCATTTTTGGCTGATAATGAGTGTTAAAGGGTTAATAAAAAAATTTGCCTATTGAATGTCCATTTGCTGGCCAAGAGAAGAGTATTTTTGAGAATTTATCACTGGAATGACTGGCTCGGTTATCGAGCCAGGCATTCCAGTGATAAATTTTCAAAAATACTTCTCATGTCCTGGATATTTCTGATGACCACTGTAGCTAGTTTGACCATTAAATGGCTAAAGCAGAACAAAGTGTATAAGTCACCAAGTGTGCACTTGCAAAGGCTATAGGTTATAACAACCATAACAACTTACACTA